>PVKH010016898.1:0-15582 GCA_004027955.1 Chaetophractus vellerosus | reverse complement strand
CCGCACGGCGGCTTGCCTTCACCAGGAGGCTTGCCTTCTCCAGGGGGCTTGACTTCTCCAGAGGGCCCCAGGAATCGAACCCAGGGCCTCCCATGTGGTAAACCGGAGCCCTACCATTTGAGCTACAGCTGGTTCCCCCTTCCCTACTTTCTATCATTTCCTCAGATTTTACATCATTTTAGCATCAAGAGGGTTTCTATTGAGGGTCACCGTGAGTCTGGCTCCAATGTAGAAATAAAAGTCTCTTCTTTTTCCATTCCATTGAAATACAGAGGAACACTGCCCCAAAATGAGAAGGATACTATTTCTGTCCTCCTAATAGCTCCCCTGGTAAAACTTGACTGTGTTCCCTGTGGGCACAGAGAGAGACCACTAACCAAACGTTGGTGCACAAAATAGCATTACAGGTTGTATCCAAGGGATCCAAGCCTGAATCTTGCCTTTATGCTTTTGCAGGTTATTCAGGAGCACTATGACTCTCTCCTTACAAAACTCCACTACAAAGTGGAGTAGATCCTATCATGAAGGAAAATTCCAGGCCAATTTGTTTCCTACTGACCATTAGAATAGTGCTTTGTGTATATTTTGGTCATTGCTCTTGCAACATTTGATTGTAACTGTCTTTCATCTGTTATTTTCCTTTGAGTTCCTTTAGAACAGGAACTGAGCTTTGCTTTTTATACTTTTGCATATATATGCATTCAATAAGGATTCATTAATTGAAAAGCTGGGCCAGTGATTACACATTGGCTCCAGTGCATTGTTCTGCTTGCAATGCAAAATACTCCCCAACTAATGGCTTAAACCTTCCTAAATAAAACGTTTATTGACCCTTTATTTTACCATGTCTTTGAAGGATTATTCATGAATGATACATTTTCATTGTTGAGTTGAACCCCTAAATCTTAATATCTTCGATTTTCCCTTCCCACATAACAATAATTAACATGTGCTAAGTGTTCTGAGGCTTTACATGTATAAATTTCTTTAAGCCATACAATAACCCTGTAGCATATATGTTCATACATTTCCATTTTATGTAAGGAAATAAGATCTGGTGGATTCCTTCCCCATTCACAATTTTGGTGTTTTGCAAATTTTTGCCTTCCACTTTCTATAGCACTTTACACAATCTCTCTTTTCCTCTTCAATCTCCATAATCCAATATTTTCCTTATTGACAGTTAACATCTTTCTAGAATATATGCATTTATATCTGTGTTATGGATGTGTTTTCCATCATTTTGTTTTCTGTCCATTACAAATGGGAAATTCTAGCAGTCCTTACTTTACTTCCATGACTTTTGCATTCTTTCTTTCCTTTTCTTTTCAAAAGCATTTCGTCCAACTTCATAGAACGTAATTTTGTCCAATCTACTGTTCGTCAGTCTTTGTTTCTTCTCTGTTTTCCTCCTAGGATTTTCCTCCCACCTTGAACACTTAAATTTTTCACATGCTTAATAAATATATCTTCATATTCTCAGCCATTTGGGTTTTTCTGAAAATTTCAAAATGAAATAGAGAAAAGAGGGAAAAAAGAAATGCTAAAAAAAACCAAAAGATTCCCTTAGCTTTAGATTGCATAAAATCCATGCAATAGGTTGCATTGATTTTACTATTTCAGAGTAATTTTTGAGGACAAAGCCTTCAGAAACTATCATGGGAAAAGGTGCTATGGATAAAATCTGATGTTCAACAAGTTGGGGGAGGTGGGCAGGCAAAGACTCATGTGGATGCCCACTGCTAAGTCCCATGCCTTCCCTAAAACCACGGAAGGTAGACATGTTGCTTTCCTTTTCCTCCCATGATGTATGCATCCTGTGACCATCTTGCATTTATAAGAGTATTCTTGGTATTCATGATATTGTTAAAGAATATTAATAGATTTAAGAAACTGATGAGTCCCCTGCCTCTCCCATGTGAGTTCAAAGCAGTACTAATTATCTAGCACTAGGAAGTTGGTGCCAGTGTGTATTTATGTTCCTTTCCAAACTAGAATATAGCATCAAAATTGATTTTCTTTTTCCAATTCTAATTTTCCAGACCTATTAAAATGATTCTAAACCAAACTGCTTTGAAAGAAATAATACTGACTTTCTCCCAATATTCCTTTTTTTCCCTTGTCCCCTTTTAACTAAATCAAATTAATCTGCTTTAAAAATAGAAAAGATAAGTGATGATACAATCTTCTAAGCGAGGCAGGAAGCTGTGGAACATACGGCACAAATGAAATGCTCACACATTGGGCGCATTTAGACAACATGCATGTCAATCCAGGCCTTTCACGGCCCAGTGCTATGGGAATGCAGCAAATGCTGCTTGGGAGATTTTTCCCATCTGAGGCTTCTAGTGATGGGAAGCTCCTTCAGAGGGAAAAAAGATGCTTACAGCCCAGAGAAAATGCTAAGAGCCCCCGACTTAGTCTTGACACTGGGAGAGAAAGGGCGACTTTGTACTAGGCCAGGTGGCACTGTCATTGTAGCTTTATAAACCTCATCAGAGTCTTGCTGTTAATTTATATTTTAAAAAGAAAGTAAAATTACCTCCGTGAGAAAGCAATTTGAGCATTTCACGTAAATAGTGGATATTCGCTAGAAGAGGAGCAGTGTCTTCTCAGCCCCTGAACTCCTTTCCCTAAAACCCAAGCTTCAGTCCCATCCTTTGCTAAAAAGATCAGACTTTGTCCAAAGAAAAGTCATTTAAGGGGGAGGATGATATTCTGTGTACACAGAGTTATTTTAGGAAGGCACTGGCATTTACATTTCTAAACTATTAGGAGACAAAATGAAGGGAAAATTTTAAAATGCATATACATATATACATGTTTTAAAATCTAATTTGGGGTCACAGGTGTAATTGCAAAAGCTTTGGATTGTGTGTCATGCTGGAATAATGTCGTGTTAGTGAATGTAAAGCATTCAGCATTACTTTATGCCTCATTGCACCCTAAGTGTGATGCTATTTCAATACAACACCTACCACTTTTAGGTCTTTATGCTTAAGTATGTCTTGCTGGATGAAATCAAGCTACAAATTGGATGAAATTGGGTCCTCCTAGTTCATTCTACTGCTAGAAGTTCCAAAACCCAATTGTTTTCTAAGTCTACTTCCAAGATTTCATAATTTAAATTATCATGATTTCCTGCACTGAAAAATAAATACAAAAGCTCAACTTGTTGCAGAGATGAAAGCATATTTTAAGTCACAAAAAATAAAACTACCTTTTTCACATAGGCATTGAAAAAGGCTCAGAAATGGGCCAAGCAATGTTAGAGAAAACATAACCTGTAGAAATTTGACACAGGCACATCAATTGCTTAGGCTAAAGAGGTCCTTCACTTGAATGATTCCATCAAAAATATTTCACGGAATAACTGCTCCATGTTCAGTTCCTTTTCATCCTTTTATGGTAGCTCAAGTCATTCCACTGCTAAATTTGTGGTTGCAACAATTTACCTATTTTAAAGACAATATTCAGATCACTTCCTTCCATTTGGCAGCTAAAATGCATTTAAAAATATGACTATATTCATAAAGCGTGACCATTCCAGTCTTAGAGGATTTATGTTTCACTAAGTTGTATAAAGGACAGCAAGATGGGATACAGATTTTCAGAGCTTCCCAGAGGATTACAATTTAACCTACCTGGAATTGAGTCTAGGTTTCAAACAGCAATTATTTCTGCCCTTTTTGAAGATCCTTAAATTAATTCTCCAAACTCTTTTCATTGTAGAAACAAATGGATTCTGAAAACAGTATATTTTGGCTGGCAAATGGGGGGTGGGGGGGGGGTGGGGAGCACCTTTAATAAAACAAACTGCTAAAAATGGTCAAGAAATTTTGTTACACATACATATTTGGATTTTGCTAAGTGAAGGCTGTGTTTTAAGACGAAAAAACAGCTAACTAAAGAAAAATACTGCCCTATCCATGGGTAGGTATTATAACTTCTTATATAAATTTGTGTTTGGTCCAAGTCATCAAAACTAATTAAAACTGACAATGGGTATCTTAAAGGCGAAATAGGTTTAGAAAATGGCCTTAGAAGTGGATGTGTTTGTACTGGTTAGTTTTCAATGACAGAAAAAATATTGAGTAACCAGCACAGCACTTTGTGGAGATTACCAGGCCCCAGGTCAGGCACCAGCCTTCTCGAACATAGGCCTCAGCCTCTGGCGTATCTGATGATTCAGAACATGTGATGTTAGAATTAGCCTGGATCACAGGAAGAAACAGTGTCATTGACATCAGATAAAAACAATTTATAAGTAACCACAATAGCAATAGCAACAAAATGCTTTGAGGCACTGAAGAGGCAAAATGCTAAGGAAAGCCACAGGCACAAAGATTTCAGACGGTTGGGAGTGAGCACGACAAAGCACAGCTCCCCCATCCCAAACTCTAGGAGCAACACCCGATGATCTTTATGTTCTTGGTGGTACTTTATGTCTTCTCTCTGTGCAATTCTGATTCCTGCCCATGGACGATACCGAGCCGTCCAGCTTATCTCCTTCTCTTTCCTTCCTGTCATTATTGACTCCACTTGGTGGCTAATGGGATGCTCTTTTAAAAAATCTTTTGGCTATTTCCAGGCCTCCCTTTCCTATCCTATATCATATAGTCAACTATTTCAACCACTGCTAAGCCCTCATCATACACGTAGGAGCCTCCATAACTAAACAGGGCAACCTGTCTTGATGGCTTTACTTACTTACTTATCTAATCTATGTACTAACATGGTCTATTGGCTATCCCTATTCAACCCCTCAAGCCCCCTCCAAATACCAAAGTATCAACTTGGAGAAATTATAAATTTGAGAGGGAGTCATGATTCCAGGGGCTAACACAGAGAGAAACAGAATTGATTGATTTCTGCATAAACTTAACCTGCAAGGGGCGAAGGTAAATGGCTGCAGCTTCAGGAGTAAAATCAGAAGTCTATCATGTGAGGGTAGGAAAGGGGAAAATGTTCTGCTCTTGCATCTCTCCCAAGTTGCCTCAGGACAATCTTTTTTTCCCTCATTGCAGTAGAAAAGAGCATGAACTCAAACTATTATATCTACACATACACATATATAAATATACATACACATACATTATATATCTTTTTTCTATAGAAATATATGTATATAAAAAGAGAGAAAATGTATATATTTTTATGGACAGATTTGTATATACACACACAATGTACAAATATAAGAACGAGTGACTGCACAGATAATTTACAAAAATAAACCATGCATTTGACTATAAAGTAAATTCTGAAGATTCATTATGTTACCAACTATGATTTCTAACCTGAGTGCAACAAATGCAAAAATTAATGGTAAAATGAGAGTTTTAAAATAGCATATATTTGGAACCATAGGATTATGTAGTAATATGTTAACATTATAAATAAGATTTGGGATGAAAAGGAAATCATAAAGGAAATAAAGAAATATTTGGAATTAAATGATAATGAAAAAAGAGTACATGACAAAATTTGTGAGACATGGTGAAAAACATAGATTAAGTTATAGCTTTAAATTCATATATCTAGAAATTTGATTAAAGTAGCATTTAATAAATATAGGAAGAAAACTTTAAAACTTTAATAAAGGACATAAACATGGTCTGAATGAATGGAAAGATATTTTTATTTTCCTGAATGGGATGACTTAATGTTATAAAAATGTAAATTTTCCCTAAATTAATCTATAAATTCAATACAATTCTATTCTAATTTTAGCTGGGTGTTTTGATAAATATCCTTAAAACTTTACATAGAAAATAAAAGAGCATAAATACCCAAGCCAAGTATTAAAAAAGAGCAAATAATGAGGGGAGACTTTTCCAAACAGATATGAAGATAAACTAAAAGGCCATAGTAATAAAAACCATATATTTGCCCAAGAACAGACAAAAGAAGGCTCAAAAGAAGGTGCTTAGAGATAAACCCATGTATGGCTATGATCTTAACATATGATGTAACTCAAAAAGGAAAGCACATTTTTTTATTAAATGTTGTGGGTATTAGTGGCTCATTTTGAGAAGTAAAATAAAACCAGCTCACAACTTGACACCATAAACAATGTTGGACTCTAAATGGATTAAAAACCTATCAAGTTAACAGAAGAAAATGTAAGAAAATACCTTTGTAACTGAGATGCATAAAGAGTAACATTTAAACAAAACTTAAAAAATCATAAGCCAAAATAATTGTGAATGGACAAAAATAAAATGTGTATGATAGATTGAAGTAAGATATTTTGCAATGTTTAAAAACAATAAGTATTCAAAAACAAGATAAAGATAAAAACACCAATAGAAAAAAAAACAAATGCAAAGGAAATGACGAAGTTTAGAGAAGAGGAAATTAAAGAGAAAACTAGCAAACATAAGATGTTCAAACTGATTAATAATTAGAAAACAAAAACTAAAACAGCAATATCATGTTAACAGGGGCCGGCTGGATAGCCCAGTGGATAGGGCGCCGGCATACCACATGGGAGGCCCCGGGTTTGGTTCCCGGGGACCTTTCCTAGCGGGCAGACCACCTTGAGAATGGCAAGCCGCCATGGGCGGGCCAGAGCCGCCGTGGGCAGGGCAAAAAGCTGCCATGGACAGGGCAAAAGCCGCCACGGGCAGGGCAGGTCGCCTGCGAATGGAGCACAACCAGCCACCCGCGAACTGAGAGCCGGCCGTGAATAGAGGCAGAAGCCGCCCACAAGCAGGGAAAGCCGTGCCTGCGCAGTGACCAGTCTTGACACCTCGCCGCAGTGGGGGGGAGGGGAGATATGTAATAAAAATAAATAAATCTTTAAAAAAATATATCATGTTAACAGGTATCTCTTTAAACTGGCAAAAATTAAAAACCTGGAAAACACCACATTTTGGTGAGGCTGTAGGAAAGAGACCCTTATGCACGTGCACGGAGGCTATTGCAGTCAAACTGAAGAGCAACCCAGGAATTACACTCCATGTTCCTGCAATCCCCTAAGTCTGATGCAGGGTGAAGGAGGCTCATTACTGTTGGTACTATTCATTGCATCAAGGACGCGGAGGCAATCAGCATATTCATCACTGGGAAAACAGACCGGGAAATATTAATGAATGCTCACTACAAAGTTCTAGGTAGCAGTTAGGGGCAAAATGCTAAATACCCTTTAAAAAAAAAGATCACTGATTAAGAAAATCCATGGAAAAACTGAAATACATACTCAATACCATTCATAAATGTATGCAAAATAACTGACAATTCACACTTGTAAGAACACATACAAACAAAATTGTACTTACTAACACACTGAACTACTTGTTTGGGGAGAGTGTCAAGATAATGGGAATAAGAACTGAAGATAAAGTGATGAAAAATTAAATACTATTATGCCTTGCCTGGATCAATGATGATAAGGTGCTGTGAACTGGAAAATACAATTTACTCGATGCTATGCACCTGACTTACACATAATTAAGTAACTAAAAAATTTGTTAGAAATTCATGACATTAGTGATTCTCCAGAGTTACGGCATTTTAGTAAGCCAGATAGTTCTTCACAGATAGAATGTATGGGTGTATGGTCAGAGAAAACCACTTATTAGGTTTCTTACAGGTCTGATTCTAACAACTATTTAGCCAGTTTTGAGGATCCTGCTTTCAGTGAAACATTGTTGAACGGGAAGCACATCTTGTGCAATAAGCTTGGTGAATAAGAGGACTGAAAATCACCTAATATGGAGAACAGGGGGATGGAATGAAACCATTTATCTGAAAGTGTTGAGAGTATACATGTGTCTCTCTTCAACTAATTTCTAAGCGCTTATGTAGAGAAAAGATAAGGGATAGGATATTGCTTCTAGAGGCAAAACCAGAAGGTAGATCCTGTAGAAAAGTGGAATTAGAGTAAGAAAAAGGAGATTTCTAAAATTGAGAAAAATCCCAAATGGGCATAGTTTTGGAATGAGTAACTTGCCCAGCAGTTTTCAAGCAAAAGGTAGACATCATATGTTAGGAAAATCAAGGAGCTACCTGTCTTAGAAGTGGGTATAAATTAATGATCTGTAATGCCCCACTAACTCTTAATATTTTGTAAAGCTAAAGACTTTTAAAAGATTAAAAGCAAAGAAAAATTAAATATTAAGTGCTTCTCTTTTTTTTATTGTCCTCATATTTAGATCAAGCAATGACTCTAATGGTTAATTAAGCTCTTGAGTAAAAAAAGAGCTATTGAAAATAACTCAAGGATTTCCTTCCTCTCTGGACTATTTGCAGTACTGGTGTGTCCTACTTATTCATCAGTCCCCACAGAACACATTAAGGAGACACTCCAGTAGCTCCAGATATTTACTCATTAAACCAATCGCTTTCCATATCTAGGATTAGCTTTCCACATGCCATGAGCATGTACCACAGGCATCTGTTTTTCTCCATTAGGATGGGGAAAACAATTTCAGTGTGTCTATTAATCAGCCAAAGGGGTGCTGATTCAAAATACCAGAAATCAGTTGGTTTTTATAAAGGGTATTTATTTTAGGTAGAAGCTTATAGTTACCAGGCCCTAAAGCATAAGTTACTTCCCTCACCAAAGTCTATTGCCATGTGTTGGATCAAGATGGCTGCCGATATCTGCCAGGGTTCAGGCTTCCTGGGTTCCTCTCTTCCTGGGGCTTGTTTCTCTCTGGGCTCAGCTGCTCTGCTCTCTCCACAAGGCCAGCCGTAAACTATCAGGGAAACGGCTTTTCTCTCTTCCCAGGGCCTCTGCCATGTCTAATCGAGCCTTCTCTCTCTTCCTCTGTGTGCTGACTTCCCTGGCTCCAGCATTAAAACTCCAACTAACTCTTGTGCCTTGTCGTTTTCTCTGTGAGTCCCTGCCCACCAAGGGGGTGGGGATGCAACATCCTAAAGATATAGCCCAATCAAAGCCTTAATCATTATTTAATGAAGTGAAAGTGAAATCTCTGAATCCAATATAATCTAATATGCCCGAAGGGACAGACCAGTTTACAAACATAATCCAATATCATTTGTTTGGAATTCATAAACAATATCAAACTGCCACAGTGTATAAACTACTCAGAGGGGGAAACTCTCCTTATGATTCATATTCTGCACTAAATTTGCCCTTAAACATCACATGAGTTTCCACAGAAGCTATATAATCACTAGCATTACCAGCATTTGAACTGTTTTAATGCTATTAACATTCAGTACCTGAAAGACAAGGTTAAATACATTATTTTTACTTTTTTACTTCTTGTTAAATCCTACTCTCATTTTCTTTCCCTTTTCTAACATCCTCCACTCTCAGTCAAATTTAAACTATTCTGTAAGGTATCTAAAGCATGCTTGGAAGCAGTTATGACATGATTGGAATGGCAAAAAAATATATTGTTTTAAACTGGATTTTCTAAATAAAATAAGTAATTAGGAGAAGTGGGAGAGGGAGATGATGTGAGGCTGGAGATTAAGGGCCAAATCATGGGAGGCCCCTAAACCATTGGAAGCAGTTTGGATTTTATTCTGAAGGCAACAGCTATATTTTACTATTTGCTCTTCAAGAGAATAGGCATGAAGAGAATAAGCGCAGAAATGCTTGGCCCTACTGGAATCCAAGGTCAGAATACAGAAACCGCTGCTGCGTTGCTTTACTAGATCAATACACCTTTTCAGGCATATTTACTGAGGCATAACAAGCAAACAAAAACTTTGGGACAAAAGCCATGAAGTTGGGGACCATCTCAGCAATCCTCAGCATATTTACAGTAAAGTTACTTGATATCAATGCTTTTACTTGTGAAGTTAAAAATTAGTAAAATTTCTTAGCTTAAAAAAAAATCTATGATCATCTATAATCCAAGGAATCAATCACCGATGATTTTCAATCCCACATTGTTTTCATTTATATTTTTATTTTTAGCTTTGCTTTCCTCTTCCCTTGTTTGCTCTCATTTATTTAAATATGAATATACACAGCAGGCAGGTGGTTATATTGGTCAAGACTCTCCCCGGCCTTCCTAAATAAATAAATAAATGTTATAATTTTATAGAAAAAGAAAGTGTAGAAATTAATTAAATCCAATATTTTCCTCCTTCAAAATATTCTTCTTTTCAGATGCCTGCCTGCTTTTTTGGTTACAATCTTTGCTGCCGAGAAGGGGGAACAGAGAGGTGTAAATAATAGTCACACCTTGTAATTGTCATAATTAACAAATCTCTAGTTTATTCTGCAGCCCATGGTCTCTTGTTTCACCGAGTGTGCTGAAGATTAGATGCATAATGACCTGTCTGCACCAGGGCAGAGCTCCTGCTTCAGTGCACTGCAACTCACCACTGGCAAAGCCATTGCCGAGTCCTGTGTTTCACAAAGAAACATACTTAATAGCCGTGTTTGAACTTGCTTGTAGCTATGTCAGCTGTAGCATTATTTCCAATTCAGGAAATGTTTTCCAATGCAAGGGGAAAAGGTAAGTATTTCTAACAACACTATAAAAAGCAACCTTGCTTTTCACCTTTGTTCTGTTCCTGATGTCAAATCAGATTGCCCAACTAATCAAGGCCCTCAGTTATGAGGTCGAGAGCTCTAAGCCTTCCTGCAGGCTTTGCCTTGACCCTGTTTACAATCCACCCAATCTATGAATATATTCTAATAATCAGATATGATAATTCCTATCTTAATTCCATCTTTACTAACTAACTGGTCTTCTTTAAAACCGCTTGTAATTAATAAATTCTAGAAGATAAGATTTAGGTCTCTGAAGGTAGACTGCAAGGGTTTGAAGCCTGGCTCCTCCACTTACTGTGAATCTTTAGGTAAGTTACCTAACCTCTCCGGGCTAGCATTGTCAGATAAAATACAGTATGCACATTTTATTTGAATTTCAAATAAACAATGAATAATTTTTTCCCATAAGTATGACCAATGCAATATTTGACCACCTTCAATCTGGCAACCCTACTATGGGCTTCATTTTTTTTAGGTGGAAAATGAAGATAATGGTTGGGTAATTGTGAGGATTTAATAAATGAATCCAGATAAAGCATTCATTATGGTCCCTGGCACATGGTGAGTCCTCGCTAATTCTTACCTGCTGCTGCAGCTGATGTTATCTTATTCTCTAAGGGATAGAAAGAGGTAACACAGGAATATCTGGATAGAGTTTCTTTGCATGCTGGACAAGGAGGTGCCTAACTGGGAATCTCAGAATGTAGACAGAGTCATAGTGCTAGAAAGAAGAGAATAAACTGTGGCATCCAATGTCCTCATTTAATAGAAGAAGAATTGAAGACCAACAAACTAATAAGAGTTGTCTAAGTCTTATGGTGAGCAAGGGCCAGCACAGGATGGAAATCCTTCTACTACCTTTTGATCATACAAAGAACATTTCAGTAGTTTTTCTCCACTACAAGATGGCCCTTAAATAAAGAAAGTCAAAGGTAAGATTTTCCTACACTCTGGCTTCTGCTGATTTTACCAAGCCGGAATGAACCACCTACCAAGTGAAATGCCATGAAAAAGACACAACGTTGCAGAAGACTCCCATATTCTATCATTGCGTACATTAATAGATACAGCAATATGCCAGGTCTTTCTTTCCATGTTAACTTAGTCCTATGATACCATGGGATATAGTTGTCAGCTACATTTTACAGAGAAAAACTTGAGTCTCTATAAATTAAGTAATTTGCTCTAAGAAACTCAGGTAATGACAAGTAAAGCTGGGGTTTATTTTGTAAGACTCCAACACCTAAGCTCTTTATTCTGACCAACATCAGAAAAGAAATAAAAGTGGTATTCCTCAATAAAGGTTCAGAAAAAAATCTTTTAATTTTAAGGAAAAATAATCTTTGTGACTAGCAATATGGTAAAGATAACTGAAATCTTATGTAGTATTTTTAAAAGCTACAAAGTGCCATCACCATAATTTCTGACTTAATTATCTCACAATGGTACCAAAAATATTGTAAAAGTTTCATTCCACAAATTGAAAAAATGAAGTTCAGGAAACAGGTGTTTCATGTATGTGAACAAATCCATAAGTGTTTGTGGCAGTTTGAAGCTTTCATGGACCCGAGAAAATCCTGTTCTTAAAACTAATCCATTCCTGTGCATATAAACCTATTGTAGGTGACATCTGTTGATTAAATTACTTCACTTAAGGGCTTTGATTAGATTGCATGTCCTAGAATGTGTCCTAATCCGCTTACCGGAGTCATTCACAAATGGAAGAACAAAAACACAGATAAAGGCTGCAGGGACAGAGAGAAACACCAAGAGGTTGAAAGAGAGTGTCCTGGAGGCCAAGGCTGGACTCAGCAGAGCACAGAGGCAAGGAAGAGGTCCCAGAGAGGCTGAGAGAGAAGACCCACAGAGAAGCCAGAAGCTGATGGCAATGTGGCCAGCAGAGAAGGCAAAAACTGCAGTCACCACTGGCACATGGCAGGAGTTCAGGATTGCCAGCACCCTACCTTCAGGGAGAGAGCTTTGTCTGATGACTTGATTGGACATTTTTCTCAGCCTCAGAACTGTAAGTTTATAAGTTAATAAATCCCATTGTAATAGCCAAACCCATTTCTGGTATATTGCTTTGGCAGCTTGTAGCAAACTACAACAGTGATAAAGTCAGGACTGAAATCAGGCTTTCTCATTTCTCCTCCCATCTTTATTGTTAGTCATGCTTCCTTTCTGGAGATACTTTCAATAAGGAATCTGGACACTTAGGATCTGATCCACAGTAATATCTGACCAAAAGCATCATGGACCATGAGAGAAACAATGGATCTAAGAGGAAACACTGACTATACCTGTGGTAATAATTAACCTAAAGTACGAGGTATTTAAAATCCATTGCATGCATGCACTAGAAAGAGACAATAATGGGGCATGCACTATCTTACCCTAATATTAGCTCCAAATTTGAAATGTTTTAAAGTGTAGAAAGTGTAGGTAGCACTTTATGGGTCAAATCAACCTCTACATGTACCTTCAAATGCCATGCTAGATTAATAGCTGCTTACGCTGAATGATTCAGTGGATGATTCAGAGGACTACTGCTTACTCCTGGAATTAGGTGGATTCTGTGGCACAGTCTGATTTGTTTGCATTTAGGAAAAGTGTGGACCAAGTAAGGGAAGCTATTATGGTAGCAGCTGGAGGAGAAATCTGTAGGAAAAAGTAAAAAAAATCTTTCAACACTTAGCGAACGTAGGTAGAGAGCTTTTAATATGGACACCACTATAAATGATTTGAGCTTCAATATTGGATTTTAAAAACACAGTCTGTACAGTGGTATTTTTGTAGTCAGTGTCAAGCACAGTCGTTTTTAGTTACAGCTTGCATAACAGTTCAAGATAAATCAAAGTGAACTGTTCTGAAGAAAAAAATATATAGCACAGATTTGCTAATACTGTAATCATTGCTTTGGCCAAAGGCTACTTTACGCTGTGTCTACATAACACTCATTCAGAAAATATTTATTAAGTGTTGATTGTTTGCCAGATACTGTCCTAGGTTCTGGGAATATATCAGTGACTAAAATACAATCTCAGTGTAGAATTTGCCTTTAGTGTCTTCTGGGAGAGAAGCATTAGTGAGATAGGGTGTTAAGTGCTAAGATCGCATAAGAGTTTTATGCTCTGGGTTCAGGAGAAGGGGGCAACATCTATCTTTGTCTTGAATGAGGGAAATCAGGGTAAAGTTCCTGGAGGAGGTGACATCTCAGCTCAGACCTAAGGGCCAAGAAAGAGTTATTTAGTCCAAGGAATTGGCAGGAAGAACCTTCCAAGAGGGCCAGGTTTGTGCAGTGTAATGAAGGCCAACATAAACACAGGATGGGAAGATGTTATCATGATTGTAGAGGACAGTGGGAAGCAGGGAGTGTTGAGGGATGAGGCTGGAGAAGTTCTCAAAGCAATGTGCACAAAATGAAGAGGGATTTCGATTTTACCTCAGAGCAAACAATAGCTTTTGAAGAATATGTGGTATACAATCTGATCAATTCCTGTAGCTCACATTCTATTGAACTTCGTTAAGCAGGTGGAAAGATATAGGAGGCAAATGGCTCTATGGATCTCAGGGTCCATACAGAGATTTGGTAGTCATCAGTACATGGGTGATATTTGAAACAATGGGAGAGGATGAGATCATCCAGGAAAAGGTTTGGGCAAGAAAATAAAAGAGGTGGAACAAGAAAAGAAAGGCAGAGGTTAAAATGTTGAGAAGCACCAATAGATGATGGGCAAACAGATGCTAAGAAATTTTCATTAAAAATTGGGAAGGAGGAAATCCAAGGGAGAGCACATGGTCTGCATGGCAGTCTAGACATTACCTGGTTACTTGCATCTCTGTAGAGAGCCATTCCAGGAAACTATGGCTTAAAAACCTATTATTTCTCTCTGAATGATCTGCTACCTACCCCCTTGGAACTGAGCTACCTTAAGAAGTCTCCCTCCAGAATTGAGTGGTAGGAACAGAGACATAGAGAAATATTCACTTGGATGATTCTAACTCACATGGTGGCCCTAATTTTTCACAAAGAAACTGATTTTTTGTTCTATGTGTAATCACATGCCTAACTAAATAACTGAACAATTACAAAAAAAATTTTAAAGCTGATAATTCCTCTAATAGTTTATTATATTTTAGGTAGTTCCCTCTTTTAATACTGCCCTGAATGTTCCGGAATTGAAATTCTTTTAACCTACATAATAATGATAATGATACCAACCAAAAAAATTTTAGGTGCTATGTGCCAGACACTAAGTGCCCTCCCTGAATTTACTTATCTCAATCATCACAACAATCATCTGAGATTATAATTTAGAAAATTGAGGTTTGGAGAAATTGAGTAACTAGCCCAAGGTCCCATGGAAATTAAATGGTGAAGTCAAGATTTGAACGAAGATATGCCCAACTACACACTTGTGTTTAAGCAGATTTGTCCTTTGACAACACATCCATGGAGATGAAAAAAGCTTTATGTTTCCCTTTCAACCAGGAAGTCTGTATTATGTTCAAAATCAATTTTAATCTTGTTATGAAACCATAGAATATATTATTACATTTCATTCATTAAAATTACATAATACTCTCATCCCGATAAACAGATAACCTCCATAAAAGTGAAAACAATTTCATACAGTATTTTTTCTCCCATGAATTTTTAAAGAGCTAATTTATTCATGAGCAAAAATGAATACAATCACCTCTTCACCAGTAAGGTCATGTTAACATGAATCACTTTTTGTCTGATGGAGCTAGTGTCCAATGGGATGATGTTTTCTTTCATATGTAAGTGCCAATAATGGGGGGAAATTATCTGTTTAAAAAAGGGGTCACTGGGCACCGAGTGCCTGGCTTCTATTTGTGGGCAATACCAGTGATTTTTTCCCTTTTAAAAAAATGCCTTATGGGGCCCGGCTAGATAGCTCAGTGGATAAAGAGCTCGCTGGGAAACCACATGGGAGGCCCTGGGCCCGGTTCGGTTCCCGGGGACCTCTCCTAGCGGGCAGACCGCCTTGAGAATGGCAAGCCGCCATGGGCGGGCCGGAGCCGCCGTGGGCAGGGCAAAAAGCTGCCACGGACAGGCAAAAGCCGCCACGGGC
>PVKH010016897.1:0-15585 GCA_004027955.1 Chaetophractus vellerosus | reverse complement strand
TATAATGTGTTACCATCAACTCTATACATTTCCACACCTTTAAGGTAAAGTTAATAAAAACTTCTACATATATTAAGAATCAGTAATCCTTCTCAGCGCTCCTCTTATCTCCTAATAACCTATACTCTAGCCTTTAACTGCATGCGTCTATTCTTCGTATTTAGTTTGTATTAATGACACCATGCAATGTTTGTCCTATTGTGCCTGGCTTACCTCACTTAGCATAATGTCTTCAAGATTCATCCATGTTATCATATGAGTCCCAATTTCATTTCTTCTTACTGCAGCATAGCATTCCATTGTATGGATATACCACATTTTGCTTATCCATTCATTGGTCAAGGGACATTTGGGTTGTTTCCATCTTTTGGCAGGTGTGAATAATGCCGCTATAATCATAGGTGTGGAGATGTCTGTTCGTGGCACAGTTTTCAGTTCTTTTGGATATATTCCTAGTAGAGGAATTTCTGGGTCATATGGCAGTTCTGTATTTAGCTTCCTAAGGAACCCCCAAACTGTCTTCCACAGAGGTTGTACCATTATATCCCCACCAACAGTGAAGGAGTGTTCCTATTTCTCCACATCCTCTCCAATACTTACTGTTTTTTGTCCCCCCCCCTTTTTTTTTCAATTCTGGCCCTTCTATGTGGTATGAGATGATATCTCATTGTTGTTTTGATTTTCATTTCCCTAATAGCTAATGATATGGAACATTTGTTCATGTGCCTTTTGGCCATTTGTATTTCCTCTTTGGAAAATGTCTATTTAAATCTTTTACCCTTTTAAAAATTGTATTGCTTGCCCTTTTATTATTGAGTTATAAGATCTCTTTATATAGAATTGGAATCAGACTCCTATTGGATATGTGGTTTCCAAATGTTTTCTCCCATAGTATGGGCTGCCTTTTCACATTATTGATGGAGTACTTTGAATCATGAAAGTGTTTAAGTTTGAGGAGGTCCCATTTATCCATATTTTCTTTTATGGTTCGTGCTTTCAGCAGTGAGGTTTAAGAGTCCACCACCTAACACCAGGTCTTGAAGATGTTTTCCTATGTTTTCTTCAAGGAGCTTTATGGTTCTTGCTTTTATATTTAGGTCTTTGATCAATTTTGATTTAATTTTTGTATAAGATGTAAAATCGGGGTCCTCTTTCTTTCTTGTGGCTATGGATATCCAGTTCTCCCAGCACCATTTGTTGAATAGACTGTTCTGCCTGAGCTTGGTGTGTTTGATGAGCTCGTCAAAAAACACTTGACTGTAGATGTGAGGGTCTGTCTCTGAATCATCAGTTTGGTTCCATTGGTCTATGTGTCTATCTTTACTCCAGTACCATGCTGTTTTTACCATTGTAACGAGGTAATATGCTTTGGTAGTCTAGCTAAATGTTTGTCAAATTTGATAATCTTCTCAAATATATCCTGCTGTTTTGGGATGCAATGTTCTATATATGTCTATTCAGTTTAGTCCATATATCATATTATTCAAACTTTCTGTTTCTTTATTGCTCCTCTGCCCAGATGTTCTATCCAATGCTGAGAGTGGTGTATTGAAGTCTCCAACTATCATTGTAGAGAAACCTATTTCTCCCTTCCTTTTTGCCAGTGTTTGCCTCATGTATCTTGGGGAATCCTGGTCAGGTGCATATACATTTATGGTTGTTATTTCTTCCTAGTGAATTGCCCCTTTTATTAATATATTTCTCCTTCCTTAGCTCTCATAACAGTTTTTGCTTTAAAAGTCTATTTCATTTGACATAATATAGCTACTCCAACTTTTTGTTGTTGTTGTTGCTGCGTGTGTGGACCATCTTTTTTCAGTCTTTCACTTTCAATCTATTTGTATCCTTGGTCTAAGGTGAGTCTCTTATAGACAGTATGTGGATGGCTCATATTTTCTTATCCGTTCCCCCAGTCTGTGCCTTTTGTTTGGGGAGTTTAATCCATTAACATTCAATGTCATTACTGTAAAGACACTTCTTCACCCATTTTGACCTTTGGATTTTATCTGTCATATTTTATTTTCACAACTCTTTTGAAACTTTTACTTATTTTTACTGATATAATCTTCATTTCTAGACTCTCTTCCAAGCCTCTTTCCTCCTGTCTTTTCTTTTCAGGCTGTAGCACACCCTTTAGTATTTCCTGCAAAGCTGGTCTCTTTGTTATAAACTCTCTCAGTTTCTGTTTATCTGTGAATATTCTAAACTCTCCCTCATTTTTAAAAGACACTCCTCCTGGATATAAGATTCTTGGCTGGCAGTTTTTCTCTTGCAGTATCTTAAATATATCATACCACTGTCTTCTTGACTGCATGGTTTCTGATGAGAAATTGGCACTTAATGTTATAGGGTATCCCTAATATGTTATACACTGTTTTTCACTTGCTGCTCTCATTATTCTCTCTTTGTCTTTGGCATTTGACATTCTGATTAGTATGTGTCTTGGAGTTGGTCTATTTGGATTTATTCAGATGGGAGTACATTTTGCATCATGGACACAGACATATATGTCCTTCAATAGGGTTGGGAAATTTTCCGCCATTAGTTTTTCAAATATTCCTTCTGTCCCCTTTCCCTTCTTCTTCTTCTGGGACACCCATGACATGTATGTTTGTGCATCTCTTGCTGTTGTTTGGTTCTCTGAGACCTTGTTCAATTTTTTCTATTCTTTTCTTCTTCATTTGTTCTTTCATATGTTATTTTTGGAGGCCATGTTTTTAAGCTCACTGATCCTTCTTCTGCCTCCTCAAATCTGCTGTTATATGACTCCTGTGTATTTTTTATTTCATTTATTGTGCCTTTCATTCCCATAAGATCTGCTATTTTTCTATGCATGCTTTCACATTCTTCCTTGTGCTCACCCAGTGTCTCCTTAATATCCTTAATCTCTTTAGCTATCTTATTGAATGTATTAAGAAGGTTTGTTTGAACATCCATGCATAGTTGTCTCAACTCCTTTATGTCATCTGGAGGCTTATCTTGTTCCTTTAGCTGGGCCATATCTTCCTGTTTCTTGGTATGGATTGTAATCTTATGTAGGTGTCTTGGTATCTGGATTACTAGATGTATTTATTCTGGGTGCAGTTTCTCTGCTTAGTTTAGGGCTTTCTTGCACTTTCTCCCTTGCTGGTTGTGTAGTAGGAGCCAAGGATGTTGTTGGTGCTGTAAGCTGTGGAGGCTGAAGTTGCCTGTGTTGCCCCAGGGACTGATGTATCTTCTCCCACCTTTATCCTCTACCAGGGGTAGGGACAGAGCCACAGCTGTGTGTAATAATCCAAGTCATGCAGGCCAAGACTGTCTGTAGTTTCCCAGAGAGACTGATGAAGCTTCACATCCCTTCCTGTCCTGCCTGGGGCAGAGATGGAGCTGTAGGTGTGGGCAACAATCTATGCCATGTGGGTTCAAAGTGACCACAGTTACCCAGGTAGACTACTGTAGCACTGTCCCCCCCTCCATGCCAGGGGTGAGGATGGACTTCTCTACTGCCTAACAATCTAATTCATTTGGGCCGAATGCACCTGCAGTTGCCCTGAGAGGCTGAGGCAGCACTGTCCCTGCTGCCTTTAGGGGATGGAACAGAACCACTGACACCCAACATTTCAGTCTGTGTAGGCTGAATGTGCTTGCCACTTCCCAGAGAGACCGAGGAAGCACCAGGCCCCTCCTATCTTGTTGGGTGGTTGGGGTGGTTCCACAGGTACCAAACAGTTCAGTCCCTGTAGGCCAAGGGATTCTCATTGTCTGGAGAGGCTGGGGATACACCAACCCCCTCCTATCCTATTGGGGATGGGGGTGGATCTACAGGTACCCACCAGTCCAGGTTGTGCAGGCCAAAAGTGCCTGCCATTGCCTGGAAAGGCTGAGGTCACTCAGCTCTCCTTCTCCCTTCCTTGGGGGCAGGGATGGAGCTATAGGTATCTGACTATTCAGTCTGTGTGGGCTGAAAGCACCTGCAGTTACCCAGACAGGCTGAGGAAACCCCAGCCCTCTCCTATCCTATGGGGTTGGAGGGGTGGAAATGGAATTGAAGGCACTCAACAAACCAGTTTGTGTGGGTTGAAAGTGCCTGCAGTTGCCCAGAGAGTCTGAAGAAACACAGCTCCTCTCCTATCTTATTGGGGTGTGGGGATGGAGCCCCAGGTGTTCAACAATTCAGTCTGTCTCAGCCAAATGTACCTTAGGTTACCCAGAGAGGCTGGTGCAGGTCCCACCAGCTTCCTCCCTGCCAGAGGTGGGGCTGGAGCCTTGGCTAGGGCTGCAGTCCGATATGGGTGGAAAGCAGCCGGTCCCTACCAGCACTGTGATTTTCAGTCAGCCCCATTTCCTCTCATGCTGGGGGTGGAGTTAAAATGGCAGCTATTGGCCTCTATCTGACTTGGACTGTTCAAACTTTAGCTGTTCTTAGGAGCATACTTTATTCAGCCAAACTTACTAATCAGTAGCTGAAGTTGGTGCCCAACCATCTCTTCCTCCCTTGTTTTTCGGAAATTCCAGCCACTGACTACCTCCCGAGGTGGTTTGTGCTGTCATGGAGTGCTCTACTCATGAATCTTCTCTGCATATTGACAGTCTCCTCCTTCCGTTCTTTCAAGGATGTTGCAGGATGCACTTCTGGTCTCCTGGAGCCCCTAAGCAGGTGCCTTTTAGCATGAGCTGAGTCTTGGCACTCCGTATTCTGCTGCCATCTTGATTGTTCCTTCCTATCATAACTTTTTATGCACTTGAACATTAGAAGCTGTAAGAAGTAAACAGTGGCATTACATACCAAAAAATTTAATGTAATAGTACTGCCATTTATAATTACTTATACGGTTACCTTTACTAGAAGCCTTTATTTCTTTATGTTGTTCCACTATCTAGTGTCCTTTTCTTTCATTCTGAAGAAGTCCCTTTGACATTGCTAGGACAGGTCTAGTGGTGAAAAACTACCTCAGATTTTGTTTATCTGGGAATGTCTTAATCTCTCCTTCCTTTTTGAAAGACAGTCTCACTGGTTATAAAATTCTTGGTTGGCAATTGCTTTATTTCAGTACCTAAAATATTTTGTCACACATCCTCGCTTCCATGGTCTCTGATGAGAAATTGCCACTTAATCTTATTGGGACTCCCTTGTACATAACATGTGCCTTTTTTCTTGCAGCTTTTAGAATTCTCTTCTTGTCCTTGGCATTTGACAGTTCGGCTACTATGTGTCTGGGCATGGGTTTCTTTGAGTTTGTCCTGTTTGGGGTTCATTGAGCTTCTTGTTTGTATATTCATGTCTTTTGTTAAATTTGGGAAGTTTTCTGCTATTATTTCTTTTTTTAACAAGTCAATTTTATTGATAAATATTCATAAAGCATAAATCAATCCAAATGTACAATCAATGGTAATTGTGCATTCATCACTCCAGTCATTTTTAGAGCATTTTCATTATTTCAATTATAATAATAATGATACACAAAAAACAAACAAAAATTTCATTATCTTTCCATCTCTCTTTGCTTCCCTTGCCGTACAAAACTGCTTTTCTGTTTCTATCTGTATTAGTCAGCCAAAGGGGTGCCTTTGCAATATACCAATAACTGGTTGGTCTTTATAAAGGGTATTTATTTGGGGTAGAAGCTCACAGTTACCAGGCCACAAAGCACAAGTTTCTTCCCTCACCAAAGTCTATTGCCATGCATTGGAGCAAGACAGCTGCAGACGTTTGCCAGGGATCAGGCTTCCTGGGTCTCTCTCCTCCCAGGGCTGCACCTCTCTCCAGGCTTAGCTCCTCTGCTTCCTCCACAAGGTCAGCTGTAGACTATCAGGCTAACACTTCACTTCTTTTCTCCCGGGGTGTCCTCTCCAACATCAGAACTGCTTCTCCAATCTGCTTCTCCAATCTGCTCCCTCTGTCCTTTTATATTCTATTCCCCCACCCACCAAGGGGTGGGGCTCAATGCCCTACTGACGTGGCCCAGTCAACGCCCTAATCATAACTTAATCATGCCCAAATTAGCAGATCAGTTTATAAGTATGATTCAATACCGATTTTTGGAATTCATAATTACATCAAATGGCTACACCATCTCTCTAGTATATTTGTATATATATATATATTTAAAAGTCTTAATATATGCAATATCACCCATATAATATGACTTTTCCTTTCAGCCCCTGTCATGCTCATATAGCTCTGCTAGTTACAAACACTGTAATGTGCTTCACCGTTTCTGTTCATTTCCAAAGATTTACAAAAATCCTTTTTAATGATTCTGTACAGATTAACCCTCAGCTTTCTATTCTCTACCTTCATTCTATTTTCTGGTGACCTATATTCTAATTATTAGCTCCATGAGTTTACACAATATATTTAATTCATGATAGTGCAATCATACAGTATTTTTTCTTTGCATCTGGCTTGCTTCACTCAACATAATATCCTACAGATTAATCAATGCTGTCATATGCGTCACAACTTCATTTCTTCTTACCACTGCATAATATTCCATTATGTGTCTACACCACAATTTGTTTATCCATTCATCAGTTTATGGACAACTGGGTTATTTCAATCTTTAGGCAATTGTGAATAATGCTGCTCTGAAAATCAGTGTGCAGATGTCTGTTCATGTCACTGCTCTCAGTTCTTCTGGGTATATACTTAGAAGTAGTATTGCCAGGTCACATGGCAAGTCTATATTCTACTTCCTTAGGAACTGCCAAATAGTTCTCCACATTGGCTGTACCATTCTACATCCCCACTAACAGTGAATAAATGTCCCTGTCTCTCCGCATCCTCTCCAACACTTACAGTGTTTTAACGTTTTAATAGTGGCCATTCTAATACATGTGAAATGGTATCCCATTGTAGTTTTGATTTGCATTTCCCTATTCTCTAGAGATGTTGAACACTTTTTCATGTGTTTCCTTGCCATTTGTATTTTTTCTTTGGATCATTGTCTTTTTAAGTCTTTTGCCTATGTTTTAATCAGGTAGTATGTTCTTTTTTTATTGTTGAGTTATGGTATCTCTTTATAAATCATGGATATTAACCCTTATTGGATATGTGATTTCCAAATGTTTTCTCCCATTGAGTTGGTTGCCTTTTCTCCTTTTGACAAAGTCCTCTGAGGTGCAACAGTGTTTAATTTTGAGGAGGTCCCATTTATCTAATTTTTTTTCATTTGTTGCTTTGGGTGTAAGATGTAAGAAAATACAAGGTGTAAGGTGTAAGAAACTACAGCCTACCACAAGATCTTGAAGATGTTTTCCTACATTTTCTTCTAGCAGTTTTATGTTGTAGCTTTTATATTTAGGTCCTTGATCCATTTTGAGTTAATTTTTGTATAAGGTGTCGGATAGGGATCCTCTTTCTTTTTTATGGATATGGGTATCCAGTTCTCCCAGCACCATTTATTGAATAGATTGTTCTGGCCCAGCTAGGAGGGCTTAACAACCTTGTCAAAAATCACTTAACCATAGATGTGATGGTCTATTTCTAAGTTCTTGATTCGGTTCCATAGGTAAGTCTGTCTGTATTTATGCTAGTACTGTTTTTACCAATGTAGTTTAGTAATAAGTTTTAAAGTCAGGACATGAGTGTCTTCCAACTTTGTTCCTTTGTATGATATTTTTGGATATTTTGGGCCCCTTACCCTACCAAATAAATTCGATAATTGGCTTTTCCATTTCTGCAAAATGGCTGTTGAGATTTTTATTGGGATTGCATTGAGTCTGTAAATCAGTTTGGGTAGAATTGACATTTTAATGATATTTGGTCTTCTGGTCCATGAACACTGAATGTACTTCCATTTATTTAAATCTTCTTTGGTTTCTTTTAGCAATGTTTTGTAGTTTGCTGAATGCAGGTCTTTTATGTCCTGGTTAAGTTTATTTCTAAATATTTGACTCTTTTAGTTGCTATTATAAACGGGATTTTTTTTCTGATTTCCTCCTCAGATTGCACATCAGTAGTGTATAGAAACGCTACTGATTTTTTAGCATTAATCTTGTATCCCAATGCTGTTGAATTTGTCTATTAGTTCTAGGAGCTTTGTTGGGGATTTTTCAGGATTTTCTGTATATAGGATCATGTCATCAGCAAACAGTGGCATTTTTAATTCTTCCTTTCCAATTTGGGTGCCTTTTATTTCTTTATCTAGCCTAATTGTTCTAGCTAGAACTTCTAGCACAATATTGAATAACAATGGTGATAGTGGGCACCCTTGTCTTGTTCCTGATCGCAGAGGGAAAACTTTCTGTCCTAGGTGTTTCATATATGCACTTTACCATTTTGAGAAAACTTCTTTCTATTCCTATCTTTTGGAGTGTTTTTATCAAGAAAGGATGGTAAATTTTGTCTAATGACTTTTCTGCATCAATTGAGAGGATCATGTGATTTTTATTTTTCAATTTATTAATGTGGTGTATTACACTAATTGATTTTCTTGTGTCAAGCCACCCTTGCGTACCTGGGAGAAAACCCACTTGATCATAGTGTATAATTCTTTTAATGTGCTTTTGGATTCAATTTGCAAGTGTTTTGTTGAGGATTTTTGCATCTATATTCATTAGTAAGATTGGTTTGTAATTTTCTTTTTTCATAGTGTCTTTATCTGGTCTTGGTATTAGAGTGATGTTGGCTTCATAGAATGAGTTTGGTAACATTTTTTCCTGTTCAATTGTTTGGAAGAGCTTGAGCAAGATTAATATTATATTTTCTTTGAATCATTGGGAGAATTCACCTCTGAAAGACAGTTTTTCCAGATACATAATTCTTGGCTGTCAGTTTTTCTCTTTCAGTAACTTAAATATATCATACTGCTTTCTTCATCCATCATGTCTTTCCTTCCTATGAGCTCTGTTACTTTTCTTTGCAGGCTTTCAAATTGTTCTTTATGTTCACACAGTGTCTTCTTAATGTCCTTTATCTTGTTAGCCATATTTTCCTTCAATTCTTTGAACTGACTTAGGAGATTTGTGTGATTCTCATTGATTAGTTTTTTAAAGTCCTGTATCTCTTCAGGATATTTGGTTTGTTCCTTTGACTGGGCCATTTCTTCCTGTTTCCTTGTATGGCTTGTAATTTTTTGCTGATGTCTAGGCACCTGAATATGTTAGTGAATTTACTCTGATGGTCAAGTTTTCCATCTTGCCTAGTGTTTTTTTTTCACAGTTCTTTGATTTTTGGTTCAACTTATTCTAAGTCTTTAAAGTTGCCCAATTTATGTTATCAAAATTGGGCCAGAGACTCACTAATAGGGTGCAGATTTTCTCTCATAGACTTAGAGAGACTTAAAAGCTGTTTTTTTTCCTGTACAATTTCTTGACTGGTCAACAGATGGTGTTCATCAGTGAATCTTTCCACAGATGTGTTTTCTTCAACCTCCGTGTTCCAGTGTTTGATGTGGCTAGAGCAGAGATTCAAAGTGGGCTCTACTGGCTGAATTCACTGAAAAGAAACCCTCAGACTCACCCGCCCTCTTTCCTTGTAATATCTGACAGCGAGAAAACATCTGTTCCCCACTCAGTCAGATGCAGTGGGCTAGCGGTTTTATCCAGGCTTAATGTGTTGAGGGTGGATGATGGGAGTCCCTTCTGGCTGCTGCAAGAGTTTGGTAATTCATGTTTGTGGTTTTGGGTTCTTTGTCTCTCTGTCTTTTGCCTTCCTGGGAGTTGTACAACACTGTCCTGGTCTGCTGATCCCCAAAGCAGGTCCCTCAGACAGCTTTTGTCCCTTTCTCTGTTGTTTTTGTGACAGTTAAGCCCTGCCTGCTTACTATGATGCCATCTTCCTGGAACTCCTGTTATTTCTTTTAATATTCCATCTGGCTCTTTCTTTCTGTCTTCTCCGTCTGGGACTTCCATGATATGAATATTGGTACACTTGATGGTGTCCCACAGGTCTCTTAGTTTCTGTTTGCTTTTTAAATTCTTTTTTTTTTCTTTCTGTCCCTCAGCCTGAATCATTTCAATTGTCTTGTATTGGTTTATTAGTTTTTCAAGGGAATTTTTCATTTCAGTTATTGTGGTCTTCAACTCCATTATTTCTCTTTATTCCTTGTTAAAATTTTTTTTTATCTCTTTATCAAGATTCTCATATTGTTCTTTAATTTTTTCCCCCTGATATCCTTTAGTTCTTTTTCTGTGTTTTCTTTTATCTCTTAAACATATTGAGGATAAATTTTTAAAAGCCTTTCTCTGGTATGATCAAAGTCTGGTTTTCATTGATGACTTCTGGATAAAAATCTTTTCCCTTTGGTTAAGCCTGTTTTCCTGTTTCATTGTATATCTTGAAATCTTTTATTTCTCACTGTATACTTTTATATTTTAAAGTGTTAACTCTGGGATTTAGTCATGTGCTCTCTGTTTCTGAAATTTGTATCCAGTTAGTGATTTGACAGAGATTTGCTTGAGTGCCAGGAGCTCTTAGAAGAAGCTAAACTCTTTATCATCACAAATAAGACCTTTCCTCATCCAAGCTTTGATTATCCTTTCAACCTCATGTTGCTTACATCATCTTACAGTTTATTTTCTATTACTTGGTCTCTCTGTAACTGAAATTCTTCCCAAATCTCTATCCAGGCTGCCCTCATTTCCTCAAAGCTGTCCATTTCCCCTTTTGGCCAGTCAATGCTTATTCTCTCATCAATTCTTAGCCCAGATATCACCTCCTAAGTAACTTTTCCCTTTCACATCGGGTATCTTAACTGTGAGATAATAGAAACTTCACCAGAATACCTACTCATTCATTCACTCATTCATTCACAAATTTCTTATTTTTTCAACAACTCATTTAATATTTGCTACAAATTTCTAGGCATTGGAGGTACAGCTGTAAATAAGATGCAAAATTTCTCTTTCTTATGAAGCTTACATTCTACTGGTACAAACTATTAGTTTTTAGAATAGCTATGGTCTCCAAGTTGAAGGGTAAACTTCAGAGGATGTGAAAATTAATAATCTGGGGTTTGAAAGAGAAGTGTTAGAAATTTTACTTATATTTTTTACCTCGTGTCTTTTTAATATCTATTTTATGTATACTTTATAACACATTTTTCATATCATTTTACAAAAATTTAAAAATATTTAATATTTATATGATGTTCTATATCACTAGTATTTCTGAATGTTTGTTCTTCTGGTCATTTAAGTTTAGGCTAAGCAGGGTCGGGCAATATTAAACAGGTTTGTTTTACAGTAGAATTTTTCATAACTTATGACTTTCCAAAATATGAGTGAAATAAGAGAAAAAGAATAGTTTTAAAAATATATTTATCCACATATTTACCATTCCTTTTATTCTTTAATCCTTCTTTTTTTGGTATTTTGCTCAGACTGAAGATCTTCCTTTATGAGTGCTATAGAATCTACTCTATAGCACTCTTGCATGTAACAAGTTCTCTTGGCTCTTTTTTTTTACTTGAAAATGTTTTTTATTTTACCTTTGTTTTTGAAGGATAGTTTTGCTGAATTCTGATTTTGGCATTACAGTCATTTTCAAGCTCTTTAAAAATGTTATTCAATTTTCTTCTGGCCTCCATTGTCTCAGCAGAAGTCTGCATTTAGTTGTATTGCTATTCCTCTCTGTATTATGTGTCTTTTTTCTCTTGCTTCTTTTAAGATTTTTCTATTTAACTTTGCTCTTTATCAACATAACTGATCTGTTCCAAATCCTTTTCTAAAAAATTGCATTTATATTGCTTGGGTTTCATTTAGGTTCTTATATCTCTAAGTTGGTATTTTGTCACCAACTTGGGAATTTCTTTTTGGCCATTATTTCTTCAAATATTTATCTGGTCTATTTTATCTCTTCTCTCCTTCTGTAACTCCACTTACATGTAAGTTAAGAGAGTTGATGAATAGGTTGAATATACCCTTTAATTTTATTCAATTTTTCTTTTCTTATACAGACTGAATAATTTCTGCTATCTTTTCATGTTCACTGATTTTTATGTGCATTCTTCAACGTATTTTCATTCCACACGTTGTTTTTTTTTCATTTTCAAAATATTTTTCAGTTGAAGAATTTTTATTTAATTTCTCTATTTCATATTTCTTTTTTGATTTATCCATCATGTCACTCTAAAATATTCAAACTGTTTTTAAGTCCTTAGTTCTAGTTTTAACTTACGAACAATCTTAGGGGCTTATTTCTCTTTCTAGTCACTGTTTTTGTGATTTCTTCCTTGATTATAGTTCACATTTTCCTGCTTCTTTGCAGATCTAGTCATTTTGTATCATATGCTGGACATTATTGCTGACAGTTGTAGGGAATTTGATTTATCTTTTCTTCTTTTATGGATTTTTTTGTTTGGCTGCCAGTTAAACGACTGTCAACCCCCTTTTATGCTGTCAGGTTTTAGCTTTTATTTATTAGAATGAGTTATTTTTGTTTTGCCCTCAGTCTTATGCCATTAACATTTCTCTGTGCTTGTTTTAATTCCTAAGTCAAGCCTTTCTGGTATCCCAAGGAAATCCGATATGCTTGGCAAGGTCTGTCCACTTTGGCTAGACCAGACATCCCATGCCTCCAGGACTGTGTAGCCTCTGGTGTATCTACTAAGGTCTCATCCTCACACAGTCTCTGGTATGCATAGATACTTGGCTAAGGATCAGTGAGGAACTTGCCTCTCCACAGGATTCTGGGACATACCTCTCTATAGCTCCTACCTTTTGGCCATGTGCCCTGCAAATTATAGCTATGTCAGCATTCACAGACATGGTCTCTATTTCCTCAGCTCAATAGGACTGCTGTATTCTGCTTTGGCTCCACTTCCATTATCAGCCCCAAGACAAAAAAGCGGAGCAAATATGAGGCTCTCACCCCGTCCTCCCTTCTCTCAAGAATCATGGCTTTGCATCACCCATTGTCTAATGCCAGAACACATTTAACTCATGTATTTCAAAGCTTTCATAGTTATTTATGGTAGGAAAGCATGTCTGATACTGATTACTGGGTCATAGCCAGAAGTGGAAGTCAGCATTCATTTTCTTATATTTTTGGTGGTTTAATTATATATATTCAAATATTTAAGACATGTGCATTGTTGAGGGGTGAATGTTGTAGGGTAACTATGTAAACAGTTTTTGCTTCCCTCACTGAAAGAAAGAATATAAATAATATTCCCTTTTCTTGTATATTATAATATATTATGGGGATATTTAATACATTGTATTATCTTGTTACTTTTTACATTGACATCTAATGGTTTTAATTTTTGTAGCTTTATGGAGATATTAATGTCTGCTAATATGTGTGCCCTTATTACCCACATTATAAAATATTAGATATATTTATGTCTTATTTCTCCTCCAGATGAACTTTAGAATTATTTTACAACATTAAAGAAAAATCTCATTCAGATTTTTAGGGATTTTTGATTAATCTTTAAATTAATAAGAGGAAAATGGCTCTTGTTCTGCGTTTCATAAACAGAATTAATTAGAGGTGAAAGAAGATGATCCTGGCTTTTCATAGTAATGGAAACTGCTTGTTTCTTCAAAAATGTTCTTACACTGGGAAGTGGATGTCACTGAAGTGATTGGGCTTCCGTCTACCATATGGGAGGACCTGGGTTTGATCCCTGGGGCCTCCTGGTAAAAGACGTGGAGGCGAGTCAGGCCCGAAAATGTTCTTACACTGAAAATAAAGATTTTCCAATTTATTTAAATTTTGTACTTTTAAGTGGCAAATCAATTTGGATGACTTTGATCTCCATTTAAACATATATTATTGAAGGCCAACATGAGTTCACAGTGTTAAAATCCTAATAAAACATTCAGTTGGAATTCAAATCTTTTTCAGAGTAATGACTGATAGGATATTTATTTCCCCTTCTGTGTTTTGAAGATTTAGTGTACTTTCTACAGAATTTCTTAATATACATGTCCTCTAATTCAATTCAATTCATGCTTTCCTTTATTGTAAGTTTGTGTATGTGCTGTAGCTCATAATGACCATATTGAGACTCCAAAATATTCATTATCCTTTTTACTTTTCAGCAAGAAATACAAAGCTCTGGTGTCTTTAGCTTTCAGTTGAAACTGTTTAGAAAGTGTTTAAAATATTAAGTCTTCGGAGAAGTTATGCTGATTCAGTAAAAGAGGAAATGTAGCTTTATGAATTAATTTGATTTTGCCTACTTGATGTCTGTATATATTTTTATTTATTTGCTATATTTTTGTTGGTGGTAGCAATCATCTAATAGAAAGCATCTGGTTGGCATGTGAGCTAGAGTGCCAGAGTCTCAAAGCTAAAAGATATACAATTCATTATTGCCTTCTTTTCTTTGAAGCAAAGACTCTACATTTTTTAGTGAAAAAAAGGGCAATGCTATACTTTACTGAAGTTAGAAAAAGGGAGACTGGATTATCAGGGTTTAAATTAAGATATTAACCATTTAGGGATAAGAAAAATATGCACATGTCATTTATGTGAAATAGATTAAATGTTCTTTAACAATGAACAAGGCAGATGAGGATGAGATTAGATGATCCATTATAATAATAAAATAATAATAGTGATAATAGTCATAATTTATAAAGACTTATTATGTGCCAGGCACTGTGCTAAGCACAAAACCTATTTTCTCATATATAATTCTCAGAGAAACCTGTGAGCTAGATGCCATTATTATTACAGGTTTTGAGTCTCAAATAGTGACACACAAAGATGAGGTTTATTGCTCAAGTAACTTCAGAATGTAGAATATTGGAAGAGGAAGAGACTTGGTGGAGTCTTTAGTAAAATAACAAAAATAATAATGAAAATAACATCCATAATTATAATTGCTAATGTTTATTGTGTGTTTATTATGTGTCTTTCATTTTATTACTTTTAGGTATTGTTTATTGTCTCAACGAATCTGTGAGATAGGTACTATTATTATTCTCATTTTATAGACAAGAAAAAAGGCACTGAAATGCCAAATAGCTTTCCCAAGGGCTGGAATTTGAGAATGTCCTCCAAAATAAAACCATTACAATTTTCTCAAATTCTGAACCTATTGAGAAAGAAGGCAAGATAGTCAACTAGTGGAGAAACTAAATATGACATTTATGGCTGATATTTCAGAAAGTGCCTTGTTTCTGTGGGCAACTGGACTTCCTAAGAGGAAAATCTCAGGAATAGTGCTGGTATCTTGGGCAAGCCTCTCCAAATGGTAGGCCCTGCTCCTGTAAGAAATGGGACATGACTGAGAAAAGGTGTGCTCACTGTTAGGCTAATTCCTAAAGAGAAAATGGTGGATATTGGGCCTTGAATTTTCACTTTCCCCTACTAAATTCACAAATCAGATAAGTCACATGTTCCCAGGATTAAGTGAGGCAATGGGAAGAGGCCTGGAGAATAAAGCTAATGAAATCCCTCTACGTGGAAGGAAATAGCCAGAGTGCAGACCAAATGTTTACCCCAATGAGCTGCTTAATGGTGAAGCATTTCCACTCATATGTGTATTCAGGTGTTCTCTCTTGTATTTTAGTTAGATAATGAATTAAAAGCACTTAGTACAATTTCTGGCACTTGGAAGTATGTAATAAATGGTAGCTATTAATATAATTATCAGTATAGATTCTGATGCCCAGTGTTGAAGTCAAGTTTTATCAATTCTACACTCA
>PVKH010016896.1:0-15585 GCA_004027955.1 Chaetophractus vellerosus | reverse complement strand
CGGGAACCGAACCCGGGGCCTCCCATGTGGTATACCGGTGCTAGTATCCACTTAACTAGCCGGCCCCAGATCTCAACTTTTGAGAGGCCTTGATATGAAGATATCATGATCCCATTCTATTCTTTCATTGAAAACTGTTTGCCAATGGTAAATTACCAGTATAAGAATCTGCTGATATCAACATGATATCACATAGTAACTAGAATTGGATCTTGTTTAAGAAGTAATTCAATGACAACATTTGGCTGAAAGGATGTAATGTTAAATTTTTTTTTCAGTACCAGAGCTAGTAAGCACTAGCATATACTCCTGAACTGGATTCATATTAAAGTGCTGGATATTAGGAGACCACCTTCAGAAAATTCATTCGGTATAGAAAAAAATATGACCAATTATATATTACATTAATTACTTTTTTGGAAACAATGTTTACTGCCATAACCTCAAGAGAGATCAGGATTTTGCATTGAATTTCACAAGTAATCAGTTGCAAACTGAGATTTAGAACCCTAAATCTAGGTATAGCAACTCTCTACAACATTGCCTCTTAGGACCTTATCAAATTCTTGAAAGTATTTATCAACAGCACCCTTAGTATTTACTCACTGGTTACAGTCTCACAGTCTGTGTCAGCAGTATACTTTTTGGTGATATCTTATTTAACCTTTCTGTCTGTACACCTTTCCACAAGTTCTCCAAATAAGTGAACTGATTTCAGGAAATACTGCTATATTGTTCATATGCTTCACACTTTCTTGCCTGCATTCTCAGGAATTAGCATTAAATAGCACACAGTAGAGAGATTTTAATTTTCTTTATTTGTGTTGACTTTTCCTCACTGGTTGTTGCTAAAGAGGCAGAGTCTCATTCCCTACTGGTCTCTACTCTGTTCTTTAATATAACTGCCCTGGTCTTTCATCTTCCAGGGAGCAATAAAAAAGAATGTTAAATCAACTAGTCTTTCCAGACTCCCCTCCACCTACCCTAGGAATTTTAATATTGTTTCCACAGCTGTGTGCTTGACTCCCTTAAGCCTCGAGCCACTGCCTATACAGATGCTACATTTTACTGTGCCATTACAGTGGAGATACTATTTGAACAGATTGAACGACTATTTCAGTGGACAGTATTGCAAGTAAACAAGAATCCACATGGATCAGAGTCTTAAAATGTTTGTTAAGTGAGTAGGTCACTGAGACATTTGACGAAAGATGTCAGCCCACTGCCAACTGTTACTAATGTGTCAGATGGGTGATGCTAATGGAGCACTTTTTAAGAAGTTACTCATATTATTATCTTAGATATTTTTTTATCAGCATATTAGACAATTCTTTACATGAAGAGATTGGAAAGTATCTGTATGACTCATTATTGATTCTTATATTAAAGCTATTATAATGGAGTGTATTATCAATTGGGCAAGATTATTATGGTAAAAAGCCCATATTGATTTTGTACAACAATCTAAGGAAAAAGTTTGACCATGATAAACCCTAGTCAAAATGGCTTCAATGAACTTTGTTTCATCTCAGACCTCTACTGTAACAAAGTTCTGTAATAGGTATTTGCAATATCAGATGATGGTAGACATTTATCTACACTGAATTGAAGGAATTTATGGAGGGATATCTTGCTGAGGATGTTGCTATGAAATCTTAAAGAAATAAGTGGGTTGATAAGAATAGTATCACTAACTAGGGGTTACCTGAAGTATATTTGGAGTGGATAAGCCAGCAAAACCTGCCTAGAAACCCTTAAGTTCCATTTTTTTAAGATGGGATTGCTCCATGTCTCAACTATGTCTTTGAAGATTTTGATAAAGCATTTAAAAATAAACAAAAAACATGTTTTAATTGCTGTTCTTTCTACCTAAGAGTCTTCAATCATTTTTACTGTATAAGATAGTCTGTGCAATGGAGTAGAGCTAAGGTGAATTGTGGGTCAGTGAAATTTCATTTGTGAGATCTGTGTCAAGGTCCAGAGAGCAAATCACATCTTGTGGTATTACTAAGTTTATAAATTTGGGAGATAAGATATTTCTGTGAAATTATTTGAAAGAGCGAACCCTAGTAAAGCTTTCTAGATTGAGAAGTTGGCATTATTTCCTAAGGAAGCCACAATGCTATGAATGCTATCACAGCTGTTGAGCTTGTCACTAGATATTCCTACATATGTTAATAATAATAAAGAGTCCTCTAAAGAGTAAAGGTGTATGACCTCTTGACATATACCTATGCAGTAGTAAATAATTCCATAAAGGATTTATACAAAAAATGTTTATTCTCTATTATATTAAAATTATAAACTTATAAAGCATCAAATTTTAACAAGATAAACTTCAGAATGTGATAACAAAGAATGCATTTCTATATATATATATGGGTTATTATACAGTGAAAATATTTTAATCAACTAGATGTTTGTCACACACACAAACACACACCTAACACTGGCTACAGAAATATCTTTTTACCCTAAAACAGTGCCCTCAATCATTTTACATTCACCATTTTAAAAAAAGTCTGAAAATTTTTTTCACATGTGACACAAATTTATCACAGTGTAAGCTCATTTCCCATTGACAATATTATCAATTAGGAACATGATAGCTAAAGAGAATTAGTATGTCCTTTTTAAAGGACCATTTGAGGAGTAAGTGAAATTGAACCTCTTTTTAATGGCTAGTCAGCAATCTTGAAATATATTCTTTTGAAGAGAATAATATATTTTTTTAAATGGCTCTACAATTGTCTCATTTTGCAAAATGAGAGAGTAACATTTTATAATATATTACTTCCTGACATTAAAGGTTTCATGTAAAGTCTTAGCCTCTCTAGTCTTCCAGTTATGTTTCAACACATTGTACTGTTTGACACTTAAGGTTTCTACAAGCTCATGTGGCATTTTAGGCCTGTCATTACTCTATTGCCTTAAAGCAGATTTTCCTCAGGAATGAAAGGTGCTGACCCAACTTCACCAAAAGAACATGAACTCATTAAATCCAAGTAAATCTAATACCAAAGCAGTAATCTCTTAAAATATTTTGCTTCCCAGAAATCTTTTTGTCCCCATGACTTAGCTTTGCTGAGAAGTCATTCAAAATCATTTTCAAGACAGCCATCCAAAGAAATCCAGTCTAATTAAAGCTATCTAAAATAGTATCCAATTCTTCCCCACTTAAGAATTTCTATGTATGAATTTTATGTCTCTTTCCTTGTGGTGTATGAAAAAACATATCAAAGACTAAGATTATCTTCTTTAATATCACCTTTTAAAAATTCTCCTTTCTTCATTCCATTCTGTTACTATTCATCTTTCTAAAATTTTGGTTGGCCAGGAAAGGCCTTTTCTTATTTTTTAATTGAAGTATATCATTCATACATGAACATACATAAAGAATAAGTGCATAGTAAAAGTTGTGAACTTACAAAATAATATCATACAGGGTACAGGGGTCCCATATATCACCCTTCCACCAACACCTTGCATTGTTGTGATACATTTGTGACAAACTATGCAAGAGCATCATCAAAATATTACTGATTGAAGTGATGAACACAGAACTATGTGATTATACCAAATACCATTGATTGTATACACTTTGGATAAATTGTATACTTTATTAATATGTATCCATAAAATTGATTTGTTTAAAAAATAGGGTGGGTTGGGGGAAAAATACACCATATGTAAGAGGTGGACTATAGTTACTAGTAATACATATATATATTTTTTTTGAGGTACCGAGGCCAGGAATTGAACCTGGGACCTTGTATGTGGGAAGCAGGCACTCAACCACTTGAGCTACATCCACTTATTTATCTACTTTTACGTTTTCCTGGGGTTTCTATACTTGAGCCTTTTTCCATCCATCTCACATTATCTCAATTGTTTTCCAGTTATTGCGTTCAGTTCTGCCTTTCTTTTTTTGCACATACTCTTTTGTTTCATATATTCCTAAAACATATCTTAAGTCTAACAGTAGTTTAGATCCTAAGATGTATTCTTGTCTCCAATAGTCAGATTCCAATTATTCACATACAGGTTTTGCTGACCCATCATCTTCCTCAACTTAACCATCTCAAAATCCTTATCATAAGCAGTCAAGAAGTGATACATAATAAAATAGTCAGAACTAATATACTGAGTTCTTATTGTGTGTCAACTTCTTTAATAAGTGCTTTGCATTGGTTTTTATACTAGCTGAATGGCTAGATGATTGATATAGTAACCTAATAATTTAAAGGGATGTCAATTTACTGTTTTCCAATTCCTTCTCCTAGATTAGAGGTAATGTCAAGTTTTTCCAAATCTTTCTCTTATTTCCTTCTCAAAGTGATAAAAGGTGAAAAATTGAACTGACAAGAAAATTGATGTTTAAAGAATATGTGAAAAGGACAAGATTTTGCAGAATAGGTGTCATCTAATAAAAAAAAACAACTTTGCATCCAACAACTAGTGCTCTAACAGTCTATGATTTGCATATTATATCCACTTCATTTTTCTTTCTTTAGAACAGTGATTGTTAGATGTTTTTTTTCCCCTTCCCTTCGGAATGTTTGGCAATGTCTGGAGACATTTTCTGTTGCTCAACTGGGAGGTGTTTAGTGGGTAGAGGCAAGGGATGCTGCTGAACATCCTACAATTTGCACACAGCTGTCCCCCCAAATAATAATCTCTTTCAAAATGCCAATTGTGCCAAAATTGAGAAAGCCTACTTTAGGGGGAAGTTTGTGGAACATGTGTAATTAGATTTTAACATTAGGAAATGTGATAAGAAAATTTAATTTAATGGGTAGTTCAATATAAGAAAATGATATTTTTCTTCTTTTGTCTTAAAAGATTTTTTGAAGAAGAACGGAGGATGAAAGGGGAAAAGATGCCACCCTTTCTCCATTACATTTATCTAATAAAATCTCCATGACAACCCAAGGAGGAGGTGATGGTGTTGTAGAGTAGTGGTTAAGAGTATGGACTTTGTAGGGAGCTCCCTGGATTCATATTCCAACTCTGCCACTTTCTAAATATGTGACTTTTGTCAGAATACTTAACCTATCTGTTCCTTGTCTGTAAGTCACTTCTGTAAACTATTATCTTCATCTGGATAATAATAGGACCTATTTCATAGCATAGTTGTGAGGATAAAATTAGTTAATGTAAGTAAAGTACCGTGCATATAAAAAGCACTTACAGGAGCTTACTATTGCTGGCATTATTATTTTTATGATTCTCATAATCATCATCATCATTCCCTAGATGAGAAAATTAGGACTCAGAGAGGTCTAGCAAAGTAGCATATATGAGTCCCAGTATGAATTGGACTGTACACCCTGCTGACTCCAGGCTCAGGGATATGCCTGTATGAAGTCAGGCATAAGAGACTTTTCAAAGGCAAGATTTGCTACAATGTCTCTTGGAGGTTCTAATGATAGAACTAGTCAAATTATTAACTAGCTTCTGAGGAGTTTTTTCTTTTATTTTTTCTTTTAAGTAATCAAGGCTTTATTTGGAACTTTTATTTCTTTAGAACTTTATTTTGTCTTCCAAACTCATGTTTTGCGTGCACTTGAGGATACTTAGCAAATGATTCAATATCTTAAAATTTATCACAGGCATTATTATGTTAAATTAAATGTGGGATATAACCCCTTATAGTTAGTGTACTATCCCCAAAGTTGGCTAATATAGGAGTATTTATTGAACCTATTGCTCTCTTTTTCTGCTTCCTTCTTTTCAACCTCCCCTTACCTCCCCGACCCCACCCCTCATCTGTGATGCTTCTCCCCATTCCTTCTTACCCCTAGAGGGGGGTGGGGGAAGTAAAGCATTACTAAACTATTGGTCTCAAATTAGTGAGATAATGAAAATAATTATGAAAAGTTACATAGATTTTTTTCATGTCCTTAGAGTTTTCACTTTTATATTGGCATTAAAAATTTAACACTAAAAAAAAAAGAGCTTCCATCTAACTGGGAATAGGGGAAGGAAGTAGAAAAAAGGGTAAGAAAGCAATTTCCTAGCAAGCCAAAAATGTGAGAACTTCGAGGAATATTTTTCACAATATATATCACATGAATGCTTATGTCTGTTTTCTATTGCTACTGTAACAAATTATCACTAATGTAGTGGTTTAAAAACATAAGTTTGTTATCTTACAGTTCTGGTCTTGCTGGGCTAAAATCAAAGTGTTGGCAGGGCTGCATTCCTTTCCGTTTCCTTGCCTTTTCCAACTTCTAGGGGCTGCCTGAATGTCTTCGCTCTTGGACCCCTTTCATCTTCAAAGCCAACTATGTATGGACCATGGAGTCAAGCTGCTTCACTCTGACACGGACTCTCCTGCCTCCTTCTTTCACTTATAAATGATTACAAAGGTAATTATATTGGATCCACCTGGAGAATACAGAATACTCTCCCATCTCAACAACAGCTGATTAGCAATCTTAATTCCATCTGCAAACTTAATTTTCTTTGCCATGTAACACACCATATTCAGAGATTCTGGGGATTAGCTCACAGACAACTTGGGGGGACCATTATTCTGCTAACACAGTGCTTGTTTAAAAAAAATCACTTGTAAAACATACCAATTAGACAATGGTTAGAGCTATAAATCTTTCCCTTCCCTCAGAATACCTCTTCCAATCCCTGCTAACTCGGTGTTGTTCTGGACTTTGCCAGAAAACTCACAAGGCTTCTCTTTCTCATACTCTCTCTCTCTCAGTATTAATCATAAGAGAATTTATGGGCTAATTAGTAGTTTTTAAAAAATGAATTGGTAAAACAAAAACAAACAAAAAATTAATGCCACATAAGGGTTAAATAGAAACAAACTAGTTTCAGCATTTAACTGATTTTTGTTCTCATATGGAATTGTGAAATTTTAATTTAAGGAATAATTTCATTGCAGAGTAATTTTACTTACACTAAGTAAAAAAAAGTATAAAATTCAAATCATTCTTAGCCCCATCACAATGGAAAGCAATTATCTTGTTGCTACACATTCATCCAGACCACGAATAAGTATAGGTATAGGCATAGATATAGGTGTGGATGTATGCATATATATGCATATATTATACAGGGATATATATGTATGTGTATATGTCTATATGTAGATGTTTTATATATTTCACTTGAGTATATATCTTAGAAATATTTCTATGTCAATAATTAAAGATTTAAAATTGAGATGACACAGTTAAGTACTTTGTGTAGCTATACTATAATTTAGAGTATTTTGTGGATTTTTAGGCTATTTGCAAAAATTTTGATAAATATTCATGCATGAATATCCGCGTTTTTTTATTATTTGGATAAAGTGCTAGGAGTAAATTGGCATGTCAAAGATTATGCATATTCTGCATATGAGCTTTTAGTTTTGTACCATAATATGAAGTACTAAAATAGTTCCAATTTTTGTGATATCAAGAAATCTTTAATGCAAGTGGCAGCATTAAAAATACAATTATATGTACTGAGTAAAGAGTGTAGCATGTAGTGATTAGTCAGTAAATGTTTTCTTAATAAATGGATGAATAATAATGTTTGCTTAGAGCAGGGATTCTTAGAACTTTTTTGTTCCACGGACCCCTTTGTCAGTTAGGTGAAAACTATGGACCCCTTACTAAGTCCACACTATACTGTATATTATTTAATAAATATATCACACCCGCACCAACATGTCCCCAGAAGAATAATGTTTTTCTGAATTTCAATTCAAGCTCACGGACCCCTTCTTAAGAACCCCTGGCTTAGAGTTATGCAAGGCTGCAAAATTTAATCAGCCTAGCTGTTATGGGCACTCATACATGCATACACTGTGCAGCACCATTGTACCCACAGATCTCCTTACAATTACTTGTCAAGTGACAGAATGGTATTGTCTTGGAGCAGGAATTCTCAGCCTAGGCATCACACTGGAATCACCTGGGAAGCTTTAAAAAATACTGCAGACTGGGCATTACTTTTTAAACAGCTGTCCATGTGATTCTACTGTATAGTCAAGGTCTTGTATTCTCCTGCCCAGACTCTGTACTGTATAGGACTATTAAATTAGAGTCTCTGGAGATAGAACATGGGCATCAGCATTTTCTAAAGCTCCCCAGGTAAATACCACATGCAGACCAGAGTGAGAAGCACTGAGAAGGACCGCAGGATCAAGTCTCCAACCCATTCATTTAACAGGTGAGGATAACTGAGGCCCCATATTAAAAGTCAATTAATTGACTAACAGGCCACATTTAGCATAAGCATTCAGAGTACACAAGAAACCATTTAAAAAGATAAACACTATTTCTAACTGCTAAAAATAGATGAAAAATATGTTATCCTCTAGAATCTTATAGAATAAGCCAATATGCATCTCATCTACTTATTTGCTTTCACACTCTCTGTTTGGTCAGATTTACAGAGTCACCTAGGCACATCTTGCACCTTAGATGAATCTGGAAAACCACTGAACTAAGTCTGAGGAGGGCCTAGGGACTATGAGTGTTACACCACTGAAAGGTCCCAAATGCAGTTATTGGCCCATTAATGTATTAATGGCCAGTGTGTAACAGAATGAAAACAATAGGAAAAGAGAAGATATATCTTTAGAGGACTGGCTGTTCTGTGCCCAGTTTCCTGTGTGGAAAATCAAACGACTTGCAACTAATTGTTTGTGTGCAAAAATCTTCAGCAGTGATGCCAAAAAAAGCATTGGCTAGTGTGTCTACTCAAAGCAAAACATATCAAATTATGTATTCAGCAAATTCTTATTATCAGAACCTTGGTCATGTGAATTGTTTGCTTTTCAGTTAGGCTTTAGGAGGCCCTTCCTGTGCACATGCTGTCTGGCCTATTGAACACGGAGCTGCCAAAACAGAGCCACAGGTGGTCATGACTTGGCAAGAGATAAAACAGAAGTCATGCTGAAGACAATTAAAAATGCACAGGATTTTCCATCTGGTTTTCAATGCACACAGACAGTGCAAAAGTGCTACTCGGGAAAACTTGAGTTTTGCAACTGAAAATAACGCCCAATACCTTTTCTTAACTTACCAAGCCCATGCTTGAGATTCAGGAATTTTTTTTTTATCTCAAGTAGCTGATTTAAAGTCTGTGTGATGACAGTAGTTTGAATGATAAATGGCCATGTTCTTTTACCTTTCTCTCCTATTTCCTCTTAGGTGCTGAAGAACTTGTCACTGATATTTACATTCTCTCTAGCTTTAGAGAAAAGGTATGTAAGAGGTGTGCACTGAGAGTTTTACAAGTGTGTAGTCAGACTTCACCTTCTGTCTCATGCCCAGAATAGACAGCCAATGGGATGCTCACAAGATGTCATTTACCTACTAGCACCAGCCTTTGTACTCATTCCCGCTTAAAACTATTTTCTTTGTATTTCTTCATCAGACTTATCTTCCCCCAAACTCCTGAGATAGTTATGTTAACCCAAACCTTAATTACTACTTTTTAATTTAAATTATATTTTGCATATGATCCCGCATCATACTATTTATATCCTTTCCTGTAAATCCTCCAAGGGTATGTAAACATGTGAGCAAGCCCTTTCACGTGTGTCTGTGTGTCTCTTTACTATTCCTGTCCTCTGAGGTTATAAACTCTAGTCTTCAAGATGTGCTTGCTGAAAATATGACCTGTGCAGGGAAACTGCATCGTTTTCCAGGCTCTCCCACTTCATTGACTCACCAGATGGATCAATATCAGGGCACTATTTTCTTTATCCATGAATTGAAAATAACGATTTTATAAGCTTACTGCCCAGAGTTGTTTGTTAAGATCAATTGTACTAATGAATATGATGGTATTGTGAAAATGAACATTACTGATATTTTTAGGTCATAAAGAATTTCCATATTTTAGAATTAAAGTACCTTAGAATTTGAAGGAAACTTAGAATATAACTGATCTAACTTACAATTAAATGCAAAAATTCATTCTCATCCTCTGACAGATGGTCATAAGTTCCTGCTGGCACACATTTTTGTGATGGAAGTGCTTTATGTCTGAAAGCAACTCATTCTAATCTTAATAAATATATATTTAACCATAGCAGTAAAAATATTGTACCATCTCTTCTACCTTATAAATTGGCAAAAGGATTCTGGCAAAGCAAAACAAAGTAAGTCATTTTCTTGTTACTATTTGCCATTATTACCCAAAGAGAGACAATTCAATTAGGCCCAAGCCTTTTATTAAAAAAAATCTTAGCATAAGTCAGACCACAAGCACAAAGACAATCATTTTCTGTTCTGAAAATTTGACTCCTACAGTCTGATATTACAGGGTTCATCTTGGAATGATTACTAGGTTTTTCAAGTCCAGGTTTAATCTGGGAATAGCTAGCAAAAAGGAAAAAGTGATAAGAAAATTAAGAGGTAGTAAAAAACTGAAGTTAAGAATAGAATTTTTGAGTGATTTTGGCAATCAAAGAAAAGCATTATAATGGTCAAATAAGCATATGAAAATTTGTTCAACATTCTCAGAGAACAGGAGTTGCAAACTGATGTAGTTTAATGAAATTAAAACTACAATTAGAAATCATTATACATAACAGAATGGTTTCAAAAAAAGAATTGAGAAAACAAAGTGATCGTGAAAATGTGGAACAATTGGAACTCTTACATTGCTGGTGGGAATGGCAGTTCATACAATCACTTTGAAAACTGTTTGGCAACATATATTAAAACTCAACCTACATTTACCCTGTGACCCAGGGTGAATATGAGCCTGAGAATATATTCAACAATCATAATTATTAAATCCACAAAAAGACAAGTACCAAAAATATAGACCGAAGCTTTACTCGTAATTTCCCAAAACTAGGTTCAACTCAAATGTCCATTGATAGTAGAATGGATAAATTATAGAGTATTCATACTGAACAGTTATGAAAAAATAACTTAGGTGAATCTCATAGAATGTTCAGCACAAGGAGGCAGACTCCAAAGAAGAAATACTGCATGATTCCTTTTACATGAAGTTCAAGAATAGGAAAAATTAATCATGGCAATAGAAGTCATAATAAGGGTTACCTTTGAGAGTTAACATGGAGAGTGACATGAGGGACTCTCCTGAGTGCTGGGAATGTTCTATATCTTGATCTGTGTGGTAGTTACACAGGTGTCTACATTTATAAAAATTAATTGATTTCCATATTTAAGAATTGTGCACAGGGAAAATACTACCAGTTGATACTAAGAGTTTGAAAATATTATATTCTAAAATGCAATTCATCTTTCTTTTTCCATCTCAGCCTCTGTAGAATACACCAAAATAGCATTGCATGTGATAGAGTCAAATTGGAAGGAGTCGCCAAGATTTTAATTCAAATTAATTCTTGTGTTGCAGAAGAGAAGCTGCTCTATAATTGTATGTCTTAACAGCAAGAAATTATATTTAACTCTCTTGAATGTCCTTCTGTTTACATAATTTAAGAGCTTATGTAAATTTCAGTTGCTTCTCATTGATGAGGGCAGTCTTAAAAATAAGTGAATTTTCAGGAGCAATTGCTTTATACACTTCTAAGGCAAATTAGGTAGTGCCTTGGTCAAAAAAAACTCATTTAATTGAGAATGCCCTAACAAATTCTAATTAAAATCATCTGTGCCACATAGAAAAATGGAATTTTATAAAGAAGACAATCACACACAAAAGTATTCTAATAGTATTTGCCTGAGTATCATGGACTCAAGGACCTGAACTTTTGAGCCACTACAAAGAGGACATCCTCCTGGAACATACATTTTGGGGGATGGTCATCCCCATCCATAACCTCTGCTCTCTGAGAACTAAAAACTTACTCATGCATGGCCCCTGGAAGCAGACACGAGTACACTCAAGGCTTTCACTTATTCATTACTGTTCTAATAACACTTACCTCCCTTAGAGGAGAGCACAAAAATAAAAGTAAACACATTCTTTTGTGTTAATAAGATGAAACTTAAAGAAAAGAGAGAAGACCAACTACCTAGAACATCTAGTACTTTAAAAATAACTCAAAGAAGTGGGTCAGGGGAGAGAAAAGACATGAAGAAAACCTCCAATCCCTTCCATGAGAAATGTTTTCAATTGAATGGAAAGTGAGGTTAATCAGGTAAAGGAGGGAGAAAGTACCCATTACAGAATTCAACGTAATATGCTTACACCTTTTATTATGTCATCATGATATTACTTGAATTGGACATATGAGAGGTAAGAGAGTGTTTCTGGAAAGGCACAAAAATTATGCTCCATGGAAGAGTAGGTAAGACGAGACATATCCTGGGTGGGGCCCAACCTCCAGTCTATGTCAAGCTTGAGAATCTCTGCTGATACGAAGGTGCTGCTTTGTTTTCAGCACCATAATTGTGAAAAGCTCATGCTTGCCTCTATCCTCCTAAACCCCTGCCCTCCACATCCTCACTCTACTCTAGGATTGGTTTTTCATTTTATTAAAAAAAATTTTTTTTATTAAAATGCTTAGGATAGAGAATGACTTTATTTTGAAGCTGCAAATAGGATGAGTCCAGAGAAGTAAAACTCATTTTCACCATCCCAACATCAGTCAATATCCTGGGAAAGCCAGCAGAAACCCTCACCATAGCCTTGTCTCTTGAGCGCATGGCATGTGAACACTTGCACGGGGTGGGCGTTCAGCTCTTTCAGGGTCACATTCCCCTTTCCTGTGGTCTGTCCATAAAGTCCAAATATCTCAAGGAGTTTTTCTTCACTGATTGCATCTGTTCTGTCAATTTTGTTACCCATGATAAGGAATGGCACATGGGCTATTGTTTCATCAGCCATTAAAGCATTAAGTTAACTTTGGATTCCACGAGGAGAGAATGATCTGCACAGTCCACCAGAAAGAGAACTCCATTAATTGCTGGGAGATGATTTTTCCAAACCTGACATGCTTGCTCATGCCTACCAAGACCAAAAGTTGTAAGAGTCATTCCAGCAATTGTCAACTCTTCTGATGTTGGATGTAGCATTGGAACATGTTGGCCCAATCTGTCATCTTTGAGCATGTGTACAAGAATGGCTTTGCCTGCATTGTCCAAACCCAAGGACACAAGTTTTCCAGATTTTTTGTAGAGTCCTAGAAGTAGAGCACAATGCTGAAGCCATTGTAGTTCCATTCAGATGAAAGACATTATTAGTGCCTACTACTGCTGTCTGCCCAGCTCCTCAGGCTCCAGCTTCCTCCCCCAACACAGCTCCGACTCCCAGGCCAGAGGGGCTCCTCTGATGGTGGCGGTGGTCTCAAACAGCTCAGAATACACAGACTAGCAACACTGAATACTGCCAGTACTCGCCAGATGTATGAAATCTAGGATTGGTTTTAGTTTTTATACCAAAAAAATAGAAGTTATGCTCTAAAATGCAAAGATTAGTCCAACTCTTTTGTTTTTATACAGTAGACATTCAATGAAGGTCTACTATATACAAAGCACTATGAGTATATAAGTATTCATCTTGTCATAGTGTGTTATCTCAGTGGCTGGAGACCCACACAATAAACAAGAAAATATTAAATCTCCATTCTGGGAGGCCCTATGTTCTCAAACAGAGGGTCAAGAATCTCTGGGGTACATAGGCAGTGCCTAATAAAAGAAAACAGACCAGTATGTTAGGCTCTCAATATTAATGTGTGTAAGGGGAAGGGGAGGGAAGAATAGGTATAACTATAAGGCATTTTTGGGGCATTAGAATTGTTCTGCATGATCTTGCAATGACAGATACATTATACAGTTTGTCAAAACCTGTAAAAGTGTATGGTGCAAAATGTAAACCATATATAAGCCATTAACCATGGTTGTAGCAATGCTTTGATATTTGTTCATTAATTGTAACAAATGTATCATACCTATGTGAGATGTTATTAATAGTGGAAAATCTGAGGGGGATATATGGGAATACCCTATATTTTTGATGTAACTTTTATGTAACCTAAAACTTCTTTAAAAATAAAATAAAAGCACTATGATAGACCCATGGGAAATTAGAGTGTAAAGAGAAATTAAACATATCCTTTGAAAGATTGACTTCAAAGAGCTTAAAACCTGTGGAGGGAATGGGACTGGAAGGGATGTTTGAGACCAATAGAGAAACATGAATACAATGAAGTCAGTAAGAGAGGAGAAAGGATAACCTAAAACTGTCATATCTGGAATAATGCAACCTTATTTTTTCCATTTGAAATAAGGGTGTCACGAGACAGCTGAAGCCATTTTCCAATTTGGTCCTTGGGTGTAGAGTCCACAGTGGTCTCTAGTAATGGGAGTAAAAGACAGGTATAACTCAAAATGTTTTGTGGAAAGGAATAGGGTAAAATAAATAATTACACTTTCTAAGAGACAAAGTATAGTCACCTCTTGCTCTAGCAATGATTATTGCCTCAATAGTGCCCAAAATTCCTAAATAGATTGATCTAGGAGGGTTATCTGGTTGAAAGGGAAGATAAACAGACTTGTCTTGATGATGAATTTTAATAGCAAGTAAACTAGTTTTATTGAGGTTATTTGGCATGGATTGGGAAATGCCGATGGATACAAATCCTATCAGCATCACTAGATGCCTTCATTGACCACAACTAAAAGTTAATAATAAAAACATAGAGAAAAATTACATTGCTATTACTTATTTAATAATTTTAAAGTCAATAATTTATAATAATAGGATTTCTTTTTAGCATTTGGTGAGCAAATGATAATTTGCATAGCTATCTGCAAGTTGGTTATTCTTGAATTTGTGTGGGTTATAGAGGCCTTTCAAACTTTTGCAAAAATCATAGACTCTCTTCCTCCAAATGACCCATATTTGTACGCTCCACACGCACACCCTCCATTTTGAATCAATTTAGTGGGCTATTGGAAATCCATATATTGTCCTTTTTTAGACCTCTCAGGAATCTACCTTCTTAATATCTGCCACTCCCTCCTCCCCCGCATATACACACTCTTTGGAAGGTTATAGATTATGTTTCTATTTTCTAAGTGCTCATTCTTATAATTTTAAACAAACATCCTTCACTAGATACAAATATACAAAGGTGGCTGGGAGATATTACTCACAAAATAAAACTTAGTACTTTCTGTAAGATTTCATAATTTTGAATTTGTTGTAATCACAGTTTTTTGTTTCCTAAAAGCAAAAAGAGAGAAGGAAAAAAAGGATCAAGAATTGTTTGGGTGAAAATTTTGACTTTCCTGTCTATAAAAGGCTGTTTTTCCATTATATAGCTTTGATATGTCTGATAATTTAACTAGAAGTAAATTATTAAAGTACAATAGGCTCATCCCCAATTGGAGTTCTATTAATAAAAAATGGTAGGTCTGAAACCATAGTAACCGAATACTAGAGTAATAATTTATTTGCCTTAATAACTTCTTTCAGATTTACAAGAGAATAAAATTTGAAAATAAAAACCATTTCCCACAAAATATTTTATTACTTGTAACCAAAAGAAAAATTTATAACCAAGAAAAATAAAATCATTTATCTTAAGAGGTTTAATTATTTATAAAATTATTCCAATTCCTTTTAAAAAGCATCCCTTGAGTATAATGCTATGGACTAAATTTTATGGATGGAAAAGCA
>PVKH010016895.1:0-15595 GCA_004027955.1 Chaetophractus vellerosus | reverse complement strand
GAAAAAAAAAAGCACAAGAGAATTTAATCAAGCCTTACTATCTATTTAGAGGAAATAAAGGGAATAAAGAAACATATTAAGCAACACCATGGGAATACAATTAGCCAAATCAAGAATGTAGGATATTCTAGTCTAAATGATATGGTTTCTTAGTCACATAAATGGAAAGGAGAAAAAAAAAAGTTTGGAAACTTCTGAAAAATGAGAATTATGAAAAACTAAATGTTAATAAATTTGCAAACTTAGATTAAATGGATAAATTACTAGAAAAATAACAGGCAACTTGAATAGAGTATGAAAACTATTATAATGGTAGTCAAAGATTTTCCATCCCAAAAATTGATCTCTACCAAATTTTGAAGAAACAGTTGATTCCTTTTTTACACAAGTTACTACAGAAGATAGAAAAAGTGAAAATGCCTAGCTTTTTTATTTTTTGCTTTATTTGTTTTCATTTTTTGTTCCCAGCTCTTTTGAGGCTAGTGTAATTTTGATTTTAAAACCAGATAAAGACAATAGAAGAAGAGACATTATAAAGATATTTCCCTTACTAATATAGATGAAAGGATCTTTAGTGAAATATTAGCTGTCTAAATCCAAGAGTGTACTAAAAGACTGATACATCATGATCAAATGGAGTTTAGCCCAAGAATCCAAAGATAGTTCATCTTTAAAACAATTATTAATATAATTCATCATTTTAATAATCCAAAGAGAAAAAAATATTTTTTTCTGACTTGATTTAGAAATACCTATGTTTCAATAACTGTGATGTAAATTCTTAGCAAAAAAAAGGTATGTAATATGCATCAAATTTTTAAAAGATTTATTTATTACCCCCCACCCCCTCAGTGTTTTGCGCTGTCTGCTCTGTGTGTTCTTCTGTGTCTGCTTGTCTTCTCTTTAGGCGGCACAGGGAACCGATCCTGGGACCTTCCGGAGTGGGAGAGAGACGCTCTTTTGTGTCACCTCAGCTCCCTGGTCTGCTGCAACTCTTATTGTCTCTCCTCTGTGTCTCTTTTTGTTGCATCATCTTGCTGTGCCAGCTCTCTGCATGGGCCAGCACTCCTATGCGGGCCAGCACTCCGCATGGGGCAGCTCTCCGCTCGGGCCAGCTTGCCTTTCACCAGGAGGCACCGGGAATTGAACCCTGGACCTACCATATGGTAGACGGGAGACCAATTGCTTGAGCCACATCCTTTTCCCTCTCTCTTAATCAGTCTTGCCAGAAATTTGACTTATAATAATTCCAAAGAGCTAGCTTCTCAAATTTTGTTTCATTTTCTCACCTTATCTTTATTTCCTTTCTTCTTGTTTCTCCCTCATGTTTATTCTATTATTCTTTTTCCAACTCCTTGAGCTAAATGTTTAGCTTATTTTTAATTTTGAAGTAATTTTAGACTTGTAGCAAAGTTGCAAAAATAGTATGCCTTTCACCTAGCTCCCTCTTAATAATTATCAGATAAACCAGGAAATTAACATTGACAATACTACTAACTATGGATTTCAGTCAAATTTCACCAGTTTTTCTACTATGGTCTTTTTTCTATTCCCAGATCCAATCCAGAATTCCACATCGCATTTAATTGTCATTTCTCTTTAGTCTCCTCCAATTTGTGAGCTTTTAAAAAGCTTTTTGTTTTTCACGGCCATGACATTTTTTGGAGAATACCCAGTTATTTTGTAGAATGTCCCAGAATTTGGGTTTGCTTGACGTTCTCATGAACAGACTGAGGCTATGCATTTTTAGCAAGAATACCACAAAAATGATGTTGTGCCCTTAGTGCATGCTAACAGGAGGTACATGTTTTATTGCTGGTGACATAAACTTTGCTCCTTTGGCTAAGGTGGCAGTGGCCAGGTTATTTTTTACTGTAATTTGTAATTAATAAATATATTTGGGGAGATACTTTGTGATTATGCAAATATCTTGTTTCCCTTCAAATGTTCACAAACTAACTTTAGCATTCATTGGTGGGTCCTGTCTACAACTATTACTGTGGTGTTTGTCTAATAGTGATTTTCTAGCTTTCTCACTCCTACTTTACCTATTAATTGGAATTCTTCAGTTAGGGAGAGCTGCCCCTCTCCCTTAAAATTTATTCAGTTATTTGGCTTTATCAGTATGGAATAAGAATAAGTCAGCACTGAATAAAATATTTTATCCTATTGGTTATAATCTAATACTATAATTTATTCTCTTGTTCAAACTGTTTCAGCTTTGGCAACTGGGAGCTCCATCAGGTTAGCTCCTGTGACCTTTCAAACCTTCCTCACATTTTTGGAGCACTTTCTTACCTTCTGACACACAAGACATTCCAGGCTTATCTTGTGTTTTCCTTGCTGCAGCCCTGGAATCAATCACTTCTCCAAAGAGTTCAGATTCCATTTACTGGTTAACTGTATTTAGGAACCAATATATGGGCACTAGGTATGCTCATTATTGCTACAGAGATTTCATTGTTTCTAGGCCTTTCCAGCAGACAAAGCTAAGAAATCTTTGTATCCATAGCTAGTGTATTTTAAACTTATTTTTAACCATTCTTTTTATATGGCAAATAATTTAAAGATATATATATATATTTCCTTTTATTTAATTATTAAGAGGTACAGGGGATTGAACTCTAACCCTAACACGCGAAATAGGAACTCAACCACACTGAGCTATACCTGCTCCCCTATATATTTCCTTATAAGAACTGTTAGCTGTATCCCCAAAATATCAACAGGCAATGTTTTTTATCATTCAGTTCTGTGTCTCAATTTCCTTAGTGATTTTCTTTTAGCTCAAGGGTTATTTAGCAATATTAGTTTCCAAACATAGAGTTTTTTTTGTTTTGTTGTTTTTCTAACCTACACTTTTGTTATTTGTTCCTAATTTTATTGCATTAATTTTTGGAGAACAATCTGTATGGCTCTGAGCCTCTAGAATTAACTGAGGTTTCCTTTAGAGCCAAATACACAGATCACTTTTTCTAATTCACACACCAAACTTTCTCCAATTAATGTGTACAATTTAGAGTTTCTTAGTATAGTCACAAGGTTATGCAGCCAACACCACTATATAATTCCAGAACATTTCATCCTGTACCCCATTAGCAGCCAGTCCCCATTGCTCCTCAACCCCTAAGCCCATGGCAATCACTCACTAATCTACTGTATCTATTGATGGTCTATTCTGAGCATTCCGTATAAACGGAATCATACCATGTGTGGTCTTCAGTATTTAGTTTCTTTCATTTAGCAGAATGTTTTCATAATTCAACCATGTTGTATTTATCAGCATTTCATTTCTTTGTATTGCCAAATGATATTTTAACTGTAGGGATATACGAACATTTTGTTATTTATCCAGTCATCAAATGATGCACATTTGGGCTGTTTCTACATTTTTGCCTATTTTGAATAAAGATGCTATGAACATTCATGTACAAGTTTTGTGTGGACATGTGTTTTCATTTCTTTGGGGGTATATACCTAGGAGTAGTATTGCTGGGTTGTATGGTAACTCTGCGTTTAATCATTTGAGGAACTTCCAGACTGATTTCCAAAGTGGCTGCAACAGTTTACATTCCCATTAGCAATGTAAAATGGTTCCAATTTCTTGACATCTTCACCAGCACTTGTTATTGTGTGCCTTTTTTATTATTGCCATCCTAGTGGGTATAAAGTTGTACCTCATGGCTGTGATTTGCATTTCCCTAAGGACTAATAATGCTGAGCATCTTTTAAGTGCTTATTAGCCATTATTCTTTGGAGAAATGTCTATCTGAATTCTTATTGCTGAGTTCTTATATATTCTGGATACTAGCTCCTTATCAGATATATGATGTTTCCTTTCATTTTGTGGGTTGTCTTTTTGCGTTCTTGATGGTGTACTAGACACACAAAAGTTTTTAATTTTGATAAGGTCTAATTTACCTGTGTTTTTTTTTTTTTCTTCTGGTTTTGTATGCCTTTGGTGTAATATCTAATAAACCTCTGCCTATTACCGGGGTCACAAAGTTTCAATACCCAGTTTTCTAAGAGTTCTGTAATTTTAGCTCTTCCATTTTAGGTTTTTGCTCCATTCTGAGTTTAATTTCTGTATATTGTATATAATAGTGATCTAACTTCCTTCTTTTGCACGTGACTATGCAGTTGTTCCAGCACCATTTGTTGAAAAGACTATTATTCTTTTCTCTACTGAATTGTCTTGGCACTACTGTTGAGAATCAGTTTACCACGAATGTAAGGATTTATTTCTCTTGATTCTCTTCCATTGAGCTATAAATCTACTCTTATGTCAGTACCACACAGATTACTTTTGTAACTGTTATGGGTATACTTGAAAGAATGTATGCTCTCTCGGGTACAGAGTTCTATATATACATTTGAAAATAGGTTTATTAGTTGTAATAAGTCTTCAATCTCTCTCCTTTTTATATTCTTAATCTATCAGTTTCTGAGAGGCAGGTTTTAAAGCCCTCTAACTATACTGTTGATTTTTCTATTTCTCCCTGTAATTCTATCAGTTCTAGCTTGATATACATTTAGGCTTTATTATTAAATGTATATACGTTCATTATATGTATTTCTTCTTCAGCTATACCAGCATACAATGTCCTTTTGTGTCCCTAATATTTTCTTCCTTAATTCTATTTTGTAAGATATTAGAGGCGCTACTCTAATTTTGTTGTGTATCATATCATTTGCCTGTTATATTTTTTCCCATCATTTCTCTTCCTGCTTTCAGTTACTTTTTGTCTTAGTTTACCACTTGTAGGTAACATTTTTGGATTTTAAAAATTAATCTGAGAGCCACTTTCTATATATATTTATATAATTATAAATAATAATAAAGCCACAGCCTTGTCCTCCAGAAGCCCATTATTTAACAGAAAAGACAGATCGTATAGTTATAGTATCACCTGTTAAGTGCTATTTTAAAGCTATGTAGGGCCGACCAAATGTCTATCTACAGCAACTAAGAATCCCTGAGATTGTGGGACATTGTCTAAAAGTCATCTCCACACTCTCTTGATCACACATCTCTTTTATTAAAATGTTTTGAGCCATCTATCTATAGTTCATAAACTCATATTTTTATATATGTTAAATATGTACTACTGTATTAACTAGAGTCTCCCAATTATACTACTATGTAATTGGGGTCCCAGGAGTGAAAAAATGAAGTAGAAAAAAATATTTAAAGAAATAATATCCTAAACTTCCCAAATTTGATGAAAGAAATCAACTTACATATCTAAGAAGCTCAATGAAACCCAACAGGATTAAAAAAATATATAAACCAAGGCACATCATAGGCAAACTTCTAAAATCCAAAGAGAAACAGAAATCTTGAAGGCAACTAGAGAAAATCAACACATTCAATTCAAGGGAGCACAGTTATGCTAATGACAGCTGACTTATCATCAGAAACAGTGGCGGCCAAAAGACATTGGAACAATTTTTAAAAACTAAAAGAAATTTAAAAATTGTCAACACAGAATTCTATATTCAGGAAAAGTATTCTTCAGAACTGAGTACAAAATAAAAACATTTTGAGATAAATACAAACTGAGAGAATTCATCCAGGTTAAAGGGATATGACACCAGATTGTAACTAGGATCCACAGCAGGAGTCAGTAAACTACTTACTGCCCTGCTGACTGCTGTTGTATGGTTTGTAAGCTAAGGAATGTTTTTTTTTTTTTTTTACATTTTTAAAGGGTTATTGAAAAAAACAAAAGAATAGGACAAAGACTGTATATAGCCTGCAAAACCTATTATATTTACTACCTGAATCTTTATACAGAAAAAGGTTGCCAACTTCTGATCTACAGTAAGGAACAGAGATCACCAGTAGTGATTTAAACACGTGTGAATGTTAATTATACATATTTTTCTCCTTTCTTTTCTTTATGTCTTTAAAAGACTTACCTGTTAAGCAAACATTTGTAACACTGTACTGTGGAGTTCATAATGTCTATAGGCACAATATATTTCAACAAACACAAAGAATGAAAGGAGTAAATTCAACTATAATTACAAGATTCATGTCTTTATGTGAAGCAGTACAAGTAGACTCTGATAAGTTAAAGATGCATATTGTAATCCCAAGAATAATCATTAAAAAAAAAAGTAAAGAGTAGCTCAAAAGCCAAGACAAGAATTAAAATGAAATGCTAAAAGATTTTTGATTAGCCCAAGAAGGAATAAAATGAACATAAGAACAAAAAACACATGAGACAAATAGAAAACAAATAGCAAAATGGCAGCCCTCAATCAATAAATACATTAATAATTAATTATAACCATATCTATAATTACATTAAATATAAGAGACTAAACACTCCAATTAGTAGGTAGTCAGACAAAATAAAAAAGACCAAATTGCTGTCTACAAGAGATATACTTTAATTATAAACTCAAATTGGTTGAAAGTAAAGAACAGAAAAAGACATATCATGAAAATACTAGTCACAATAAAGTAAAGTGGCTATATTAACATCTGATAAAACAGACCTTAAGACAAGAAATAATATCAGAGTTAATAAAGAAGGACATTTCATAGTGATAAAAGGGCCTATATATCAGGAAGTTTTAACAATTAGAAATATGTATCTACATGCCTAATAAAGAACTGAAAAACATCAGAAACATAAACTGACCGAACTGTATAAGAAGTAGACAAAGCCACAATCGCGTTTAAAGATTTTTAATACATTTCTCAGTAATCGATAGGCCATTAAGACCCAAAAATCAATAAGGAAAAGAAGATCTGAGTAACACTATCAGCCGCGTTGTCCTGACTGACATTTATAAAATATTACATCCAACAACTGCAAAATACACCTTCTTTTCAAGTGCATAAGGAATGTTCAAGATTCTCCATATGCCAGGCCATGAAACAAGTCTCAAATTTCAAAAGGGTGAAACCTTACAGAACATGGAATTATATTACAAATCAGTAACAAGATATTTAGAAAAGCCCCGACTATTTGAAAATTAAACAATATATTTCTAAATAACACATGGATTAATGAAGAAAATATAAATATAGTAAATCCAAAATAAATAGAAGGAAGAATATAATACTTAGAGCAGAAAACAATAAAACAAAAAACAGATAAATAAAAGAGAAAATTAATAAAGCCAAACACTGATGATTTGAAGAATAATAAAACTGATTAAAAAGAGAACACAAATTACCAATATTAGGAATGAAAGAGGAGACATCACTACAGATACCACAGACATCAAAAGCATAAGAATATATTATGCAAAACTTGATGTCAATAAATTTGACAATATATATGAAACAAACATATTCCTTGAAAAATACAAAGTATCCAAATTGACACAAGATGAAATAAAGCCCTGAATAACCCTAATAACTATCTAAAAATTAAAGTTATTATTAAAAACTTCCTCACAAAGAAAACCTCAGGCCTTGATGATTTGTTTTACTGATGAATTCTATCAAACATTTAAGGAAGAAGTAATATCAATATTACACAAATTCTTCAGAAAACAGAAGAAGAAATACTTTCCAATTCATGTTATAACTGAGATATCAAGGTTTACCACATGGGAGGCCCCAGGTTCGGTTCGCGGGGCCTCCTCGAACGGGCAGACTGCCTTGAGAGGGCAAGCCACCGCGGGTGGGGCAAGCCGCCGTGTGGTGAGCTGACTCAGCGGGTCGCCGCAGCGGGGGGGAGACGAACAGACACAGAAGAACACAAAGATGAACACAGCAAGAACAAGCAGAAAGAGGGGGACATATAATAAATAAAAAATAAATCTTAAAACAAAAACAAAAAACAAAAACAAAACTACTGATTGACAGCTTTAATGGAATGGGCATAAAAATCCTTGACAAAATTCAACAAATTGAATCGGCAATGTATAAAAATTATAATACATGATAAACAAATGGGGTTTATCCCAGGAATGAAAAACATTTGAAAAATCAGTCTACCATCTTAATGCAGTAAAGGAGAAAGGCTATGTGATCATCTCAACAGATGCAGTAAAAGCATTTGACAACAATCAATAATAATTTATCATATGAAAAAAAAAACTCTCAAACTAGAAATAGAAGGTAACTTGCTCAATGAGATAAAGCATATGAGAAAACTATATGTAATATCACAAAAGCGAAAGACTGAATACTTCCCCTTGAAGATTGGGAACATGGTAACGTTGTCCACTTTCACCAGTGCAATTTAGAACATCGTAAAAAAACGGAGAATAAATATAACAAGAGGGATGTACAACCTCTACATAGAAACTATAACATGTTCATGGTTTAGAAGACTCAATATTGTCAAAATGTCAATTCTCCCCAAACTGATTTAAAGAGTCAATGCAATCCCAATCATAATTTCAGCAGACTTTAAAAAAAATTAAAGTTGACCAACTAATTCTAAACAGCCAAAACAAACTTTAAAAGAACAAAGATGGGAGACTTACTCTAGTTAATTCAAGATTTGCTATAAATCTACAACAAGCAAGATAAAATAGTACCAGTATAAAAACACAAATCAAAATCAGTGAAGCAGTTCAGAAATAGATGCACACTACTGGTCAACTGATTTTGGATAAGGTACCAAAGCAATTCAATGGGGAGAGGAAAAAATGGTGCTGGAAAAACTAGATATTCATATATAAGGAAATAAAGCCGAACCCCTAACTCAAATCATATACAAAATTAGTTTGAGAGAGAGAATTGATTCAGACAAAAAAGCTAAAATTACAAAACCTATAAAAGAAAACAACCTGAGGAAAGACAGAAATGTCTTAGACACAGAAAACAACAGTCATAAAAGAAAAAAAATATTTTGATAAATTTAATTTCATCAAAATTTAAAACTTCTGTCATCAAAAGACATCAAATAGGCAAGCCACACACTAGGAGAAGATATTTACAACCATGTCAGACAAAGGACCTGTATTTAAAATATATAAAGAACTTGAAAACTCAATAATCAAAAACAAAACAAAACAAAACAATAAAAAGTAAACAAAAAACCTGAAAGTAACATCACAATTTTTGGAGGACTGATTGGCTCAGAAATAGGTGGGTGACTCTTGGGAGGAGGGGTGGTTCCCAGTGGGGGATGAACCAGCGGGCCAAGACACTTTGTTACATGTAACCATGTTAGACCAATGGACAATAAACATATGTAAAATTGCACCATCAGCATCAGTCATTAGGGAAAATTTAAATCAAAATTAGATACCACAACACACACAGTAGAATGGCTAAAATTAAAAAGACTGACAATATCAAATGTTGGTGAGGATATGGAGCAAACGGAACTTTTATACATTATTGGTGGGGATGTAAATTCATTTTGGGAAAAGATTTGGTTATTTCTTATTAAGTTCAACATATATTTGTCCTTGGAGTCAGCAATTCTAATCTTAAGAATTTATCAAAAAAAAAAAAAAAAGAATCAAAACATGTTCACAAAAAGACTTGTATAAGAATATTCACAGAAGCTATATTCACAATAGGTCAAAAGTGGAAATAACCTAAATGTCCATCAACTGGACAATGGATTGTGGGCAATTGTGGTACATTCATACAATGATACTACTCAGCAATAAAAGGCAAAACTAATCTAAGGTGCAACAATTTTTAGTGAGATAGAAATGCTCTAGATCTTTAAGTGTGAGTTACAGGAGGTTAACTATTGTCAAAATGTACAATTAGGATTTGTACCTTTCAACATAGGTAAATTTTCCTTTAAAAGAAAAAAAAAAAAAAAACCTCAAATAGGGTACCAATATAAAAAGTTTTTGGTAATACCAATCTGTATTTTCTTATCTGAAAGGATTACCAGAAAGTGTTCAGGGTTTTATTATTTCCTAACATCTAGACTAAGGCAACTACATGTAAAGTCAATATTATACCCCATATACTTCTATGTTCAAAATTATCACTGCTGCAGATAAATAAAATCATCAGAAACCTCGAAACAATATAAAACTCACTTCACATAACTACAAGGCATCCAAACAGTCCAGAAGATATCAACTAACCACACCCTATCATTTTTCCAGGTGAGACAGAGAGGTGCATACTCAAGGGAAATTCCAATATACTGAAAGCCACAGTGATGACATACAGCACTGAAATTCTACTCCTAAGTGTCTACCTAGAAAAACACTGAAACATGTACACAAAGAGATGTGTACAAACATGGTACAGGATATTCTTTGGAGCACTGTTTGCTATAGGAAAAAAGCTAGAAATTCAACATTTCTAATTTCATTAATAGGTCAGCCAAAAAACAAACAAAGGGAAGGGAAGAAAACATAACAAAACAAAACAAAACTAAACTAAACATACCGGGAAGTGGATGTGGTTCAAGCAGTTAAGCGCCTGCTTCCCACATGGGAGGTGCCGGGTTTGGTCCCGGTGTCTCCTAAAAACAACAAACAAACAAGCAAACAAACAAAAAGACCAACTCAGGGGAGCTGATGTGACTCAATGGTTGAGCACCAGCTTCCCGCACACAAGGTCCCAGGTTCAATCCCTGGCTCTGGTACCTCAAAAAAAAAAAAAAAAGAAATCCAAAAAACCAACCAAACAAAAAAACACTAACAGTACTGATTTCAATCTCTGAACTATTCATGAAAAGAAAGGAATAGCCTTAAAATAGAACTCTGCTAAAAACAGATCAGGACTTCAAGATTTTTAAAAAGCAAGAAATTGAACAAACAACTCTACTTACTAGAAATGAAACTAACTTCTGTTTGAGACTTTACTCATGGCTCAGAAATTTATCTGAAAACAAAGTATTTGGTTAAAAAAATATCACCTTACATATGTATAATACTTTATAGTTCCCTATGTGCTTTTATATACATTAATTCATTTTACCCTAATAACCCAGTGCGATAGGGGAAAAAACATGTTATTATTATTTCAATTATTTGAATGAGAAATCTGAGGAATCGAAGACTTAAGGAAATTTAGTGACTTGCCAAACAGACTGCACAACTAATAAGTATGGACTAGAATCATCCATAGCCTGCTATACGACAATGGTCCCCCAAACCCTAAAAAAATCATTGCTAAAGAGACTTCTAATGCTTACTCCCTTCCAGACACACAGAAGAATTACATTTCCCTGCCTCATCTTGCAGTTGGATGGAGGACTTATGACTAGTTCTGGCTAACAGGATGCGGGCAAGATTGTCATTTCTGGGCCAATTCATTTATTTGCTGGACAAGACTCTCTATGCTCTATGCTTCCCTTGCTATGGTAACCCTAAAAGCATTACGCTAAGCTTATGGAGACATAAAATGTTAAGAAGTAACACTCTAAAGTAGAGACTATTCTCAACTGGTAGGAGCAGTTCTAACTTTTCTAACCTTCTAACTTTTGGTTACCATAACATACATGCAATAGTTTTTTTTTTTTCTTTTTAATTTTTATTAGAGATGTTGTAGGTTTACATAAGAATCATGGTTTGTATTAGCGTGGTACCTTTGTTACAAAATGAAACAATATTATTATTATTTTACTAATAACTGTAGTCCATAGTTTACATTAAATGTAAACCTAAAAATTCACTCTTCGTGTTGCAGTCCTAGGGTTTTAAAATTTTTTTTTTACTCTAGTAACATGTATACAATCATGTATACAAGCTAAAATCCCCCCCCAACCACATTTATTTATTTATTTATTTATTTATTTATTTATTTATTTATTTATTTGGTAACAGGGACGAGAATTGAACCCTGGACCTTGTATGTGGGAAGCCAGCGCTCAACCACTGAGCCACATTGGCTCCCCTGAGTTGGTTTTTCTTCATTTGTTTGCTTGTTGTTTGTTTTGTTTTTAGGAGGCACCAGGGACAAAACCCAGGACCTCCGATGTGGGAAGCAGGTGCTCAAGCCCTTGAGCCGCATGACCTTCCCTAATCACATTTAAATATGTAATGCAGTGGTGCTGATTACATAGACAATGTTGTGCTACCATCACCACCAACCATCATCAAGACTATTCCATCACCCCAACAGAAATTTTGAACCAATTGGGCATTAACTTCCCATTTTCCACCCCCACCCTGGTAACCTGTACTCTCATTTCTGTCAATTCACCATTAGTAAACTTACCATCATAATCAGATGCCTAGACATCAGCAAAAAATTACAAGCTACACTAAGAAATGGCCCAAGCACAGGAATACATCAAAGCCCCAGAGGAGACACAGGATTTGAGACAACTAATCAACGAGATTCAAACAAATTTCCAAAATCAAATTAATGAGTTGAAAGACAAAATGGCTAAAGAGATAAGGGAGATCAAGAAGACACTGAGTAGGAGCAGACGTAGCTCAAGTGGTTGAGCACCTGCTTCCCATGCAGGAGGTCCTGGGATCAATCCCTAGTACCTCCTAAAAATAAAACAAACAAACAAATGAAAAAACCAACTCTTACTGGGGAGTAGATGTAGCTTGGTGGTTAAGTACCTGTTTCCCATGTATGAGGTCCCTGGTACCTCCTAAGAAAAAAAAAAACCAAAACACTGAGTGAGCACAAAGAATAATTTGAAAACCTGAACAGAAAAATAACAGAGCTCATGGGAATGAAAGACACAAATATGTGAGAACAAAGACACATCAGAGGAACATAAAAGCAGACTCAAAATGATGGAAAAAAGAACAAGTGACATAGAAAATAGAATAGCTGAAATTGAAGAGAGAGAAGAACAAAGAGAAAGAGAATGGAAAAAATTAAGCAGGGGCTCAGGGAGGTGAATGATAACATGAAATGTAACAACATACATGTCACGGGAGTTCCAGAAGGAGAAGAGAAGGGAAAAGGGTCAGAAAGAGTATTTGAGGAAAAAATGGCTGAAAATTTCCTAACATTCATGAAAGAAATGACTTTGCAAATCCAAGAAGTACAGCGTACCCCAATCAGAATAAATCTGAATAGGCCTACTCCAAGACACATACTACTCAAAATGTCAAATGACAAAGATAATGAGAAAATTCTGAGAGCAGCAAGGAAGAAGCAAAGCATCACACAGTAAGACTTAGTGCAGATTTCTCATCAGAAACCATGGAGGTGAGAAGACAGTGCAATGACACAATTAGGATAATGAAAGAGAAAAACTGCCAGTCAAGAATTCTTTATCTGTCAAAACTGTCCTTCAAATATGAAGGTGAGTTTTAAATACTCACAAACAGAACTAAGAGAGTTCATAAGAAAGAATCTGCCTTTGCAGGAAATATTAAATGGAGAATTACAGACCAAAAGAAAAAGACAGGAGAGAGAGGATTGGAGGAGAGTATAGAAGGCAAGAATAGCAGAAAAGATAACCAAAATAACAAAAAAGCAGACAAAAATAAGATATGACATATGAAAACCAAAGAATAAAATGGTGGAAGTAAATAACACATTTACAGCAATATCACTGAATAAGAATGGATTAAAACATGAGCCATCCATATGCTGCCTACAAGAGACTCACCTTAGACCCAGGGATACAAATCTGCTGAAAGTAAAAGGGTGGGAAAAAATACTCCACACAAACAGTAACCAAAAAAGAGCAGGGGTAGCTATACTAATACCAGACAAAACAGACTTTAAATGCAAAATAAGTTATAAGAGACACAGAAGGCCATTATGCATTAATAAAAGGGACAATCCATCAGGAAGAAATAACAGTCATAAATATCTATGCACCTAACCAGGGTGCCCCAAAATACATGAGGCAAATTCTGACAAAACTGAAGGGAGAAACAGACATCTCTACAGTAAGAGTTGGAGACTTCAACACACCACGCACATCATTAGCTAGACAACTAGACAGAAGATAAACAAGAAAACACAGAACTTGAACAATATGATAAATGAGCTAGACCGAACAGACATATACAGAACGATGCACCCAAACTCAGCAGGTTTTATATTTATACATTTTCCTCAAGTGCTCATGGTTCTTTCTCCAGGATAGACCACATGTTAGGTCACAAGACAGGTCTTGATAAATATAAAAAGACTGAAACTATACAAAACACCTTCTTAGATCATAATGGAATGAAACTAGAAATCAATAATAGATGGGAAAGAGGTAAAATCACATGTTTGGAGGCTGAAAGAAGAAATTTTAAGTGAAATTAGTAAATATATTTCACTTAAGAGACGAATGAAAATGAGAACACAACTTATCAAAACTTATGGGATATAGTACAGGCAGTGCCAGGTAATGTATAGCCTTAAACAGTTATACTAAAAAAGAATAGCTAATATCAAAGATCTAACTGAACAATTGGAGAAAATAGTTTAACAAATCAACCACATTTAAAGAGATTGAATCAGTCATCAAAAAATCTCCCAATAAAGAAAAGTCCAGGACCAGATGGCTTCACAGGTGAATTCTACCAAGCATTTAGAGAAGAATTAACATCAATCCTGTTTAAAATCTTCCAAAAATTGAAGAGGAGGGAAAGCTACCTAACACATTTTATGAAGCCAACATCACCCTAATACCAAGGCCAGATAAAGATACTACAAGAAAAGAAAATTACAGACCAATCTCTCTAATGAACATAGATGCAAAAATTCTCAACAAAATACTTGCAAACAGAATCAAACATCATATCAAAAGAATTAAACACCATGACCAAGTGGGATTTATTCCTGGTATGCAAGGGTGGTTCAACATCAGAAAATCAATCAATGTAATACACCACATTAACAAATTAAAGGAAAAAAACGACATGTTCCTCTCAATCAATACAGAAAAAAGCATTAGACAAAATCCAGCATCCTTTCTTGATGCAAACACTTCAAAAGATATGATAGGGGAAGTGGACGTGGCTCAAGCAACTGGGCTTCCGTCTACCATATGGGAGCACCCAGGTTCGATCCCCAGGGCCTCTTGGTAAAAGGCGAGCCATGCCCGCACAGTGAGCCAGGCCCGCACAGTGAGCAACACAGCAAGATGATGACACAACAAAGAGAGAGACAAAGGGGAGGGTCAAGGCAAGACATGACAGGAACCAAGGTGGTACAAGCGATATGATAACTCTCTCCCACATCGGAGGTCCCCAGGATCGAATCCCGGTAAAGCCTAGTGGAGAAAAATGAGATGAGAAGACAAAAAGAAAAACAGACACAGAAGATCACACAGTGAATGGACACAGACAGCAAAAACAGCAGGGGTGGGTGGGTAAGATATGATAGAAAGAAAATTCCTCAATATGATAAAGGGCATATACCCACAGCCAACACCATGCTCAATGGGGAAAGGTTGAAAGCTTTCCCTCTAAGATCAGGAACAAGACAAGAATGCCCACTGTCACCATTGTTATTCGATATTGTGCTAGAAGTTCTAGCTAGAGCAAATAGACAAGGAAAAAAAAAAAGGAATCCAAACAGGAAAAGAGGAAGTAAAACTTTCCAAAGAAATACAAACGCAAAAAAAAAAAAAAACCTACAAAAAAGTGTTCAATATCACTAGTGATTAGGGAAATGCAAATCAAAGCCACAATGAGATATCATTTCACACCTATTAGAATAGCCACTATTAAAAAGACAGAAAACCACAAGTGATGGAAAGGATGTGAAGAGACTGTAACA
>PVKH010016894.1:0-15581 GCA_004027955.1 Chaetophractus vellerosus | reverse complement strand
ATCAAGGAACCCAGAGAGAAAAAAGACACCGCCATGCACATTGCCATGAGTTGGAAAAGCCAGGAACCCCAAAGAGGGCCAACCAACCAAAAGATCCTGACCCCAGGAGGAAGCCAGCCTTCTAGCCTCTGAAATCATGAGTGAATTCCTGTTGTTAAGCCAATCCATTGCATGGTATTTATATTAGCAGTCAGGAAACTAAAACACTCTTTGACCCTTAATTTCTATGGAATAGGATAATAATTTCCTTGCAGATAAAATCCCATGAGGGATATCACTTGGGACATGGTAGGTATTTAATAAATGATCTTTTCCATTCTTTATTCCCTTCCTTCTCTGTCCCTTTACTCACACCCCAAACATCAGAGAGGAAGGTGAAGGTCTATAAAGAAAACACATCACTTCTAGAAAGTTATTACAAGTATACTCTTTATTTTAAGTACTATTAACATACAACACATTTTTATTCAAAATGTTTACTTTCTTTTTAAACAACTCAGTTTAATTTCAATGGAGGAAAGTATTCTTAGTATACATTTGATGAGGAAATGTGGACAGAAAAAAAGTCCTGTTGACTAGGGTATGGAGAAAATGAGCCCCCCTGTGTTCTGACGAGTGTGTAAATGCATTCTACTTTTCTGGAGAGCATTGTGCATTGTCATGAATATTATGCAGAATGAGGAAGCTCTCTAAAGTCAACATGGAGGATCACCAGGATATATTATTAAGAGGACAAAAGGAGCAAGGTATGGAAATAGTGCATGTACCATCTGTGTAAGAAAGGCAGGAAATAATAGATAATTGTTTTTGCTTATATTTGCCTAAAAAAACACTCAAAGAATAAACAAGAACATAATATAAATGATTATCTGAATGAAGTACAGAGTGACAGAACTGGGAACTATACCTCTTTGTGGAAGGCAGAATAATGCCCCCCCCCAATAAAGATGTCTGTGTCTTAATCCTTAGAATGACTAAAATATGTTAGGTTACATGGCAAAGGGAATTAAGATTTCAGATGGGGATTAAGGTGGCTAATCAGAGGAGCTTAAAATGGGGAAATTATCCTGGATTATCCATGCAGACCAATGTAATCACAAAGATCCTTAAAAGTGGAAGAGGAGGCAGAAGAGGTGGGTCAGACGAAGATGTGATTATGGAAGAAAGACACAGATGCAACATTTCTGGCTTGGAAGATGGAGGACGAGGGCCATGCACCAAGGAATGAGGGAGACTTGTAGAAATTGGAAGAGGCAAGGAAACAGAATCTCCAATGGAGCCTCCAGAAGGGAATGCATTTCTGCTGATGTCTTGATTTTAGCCCCCACGAGAACCATGTTAGACTTCTAAACTGCAGAACTGTAAGATAATAAATTTATGATAAGTCTTTAAATTTTTGGTAATTTGTTAGAGCAGCAATAGAAACCTAATACATTCTTCATATATAACTTTTATATTGTTTTCATGTTTGAACCATATCAAAGTAAAATCCATTATATTAAAATGAATTAATAAAATAAATACCTTTATCATAGACTAAATGTCTATATAAACATAGATCTGTTTACATGGGTCATTTATGGACATTTTATTCTATTCCATTGATCTATTTCTACAACTTCTCACCCATATCACACTGTTTTAATTACCATTGCTTTATAGCATATGTTGGTATCTGGCAGGGTAAATCTCATTATCCTGTTTTAAAATTTGTTCATCCCTGTGCATGTTATTTTTCAGATGAACTTTAGTATTATTTTGCCAAGATCCATAAAAATCTTGTTGAGTCTCATATGAGCTGTATTGAATTTAGCAATTAATTTGGGTAGAATTAACTCCCTTACAATATTGTGCCTTTACATTAAGAAACATGGTATCACTCTCTATTTAGGGAAGTTTTCTTTATGGCCTTAAGTTTTAAGGTTGGTTAGTTGGATCCTTATTAGTCTTTCACATTGCACATGGTTAGCCTTATTCCTAGTAGTTATGCAATTATGGGGTCTTTTTCTCATTAATTTCTAGTGGGAATATAATGAGAAAGCAATTCAATGTTGAAAATTTTTAAAAATCCACCTTTCTGATCTCACTGGAATTCGAATTACTTATCAGTTGATTCTCTCAAAACTTATCTGCAAATAATTCTTCCTTTCCAATACTTTCACTTCTTACCCCTTTCCTGTCTTATTACATTATCTAAGACCTCTAGTACAATATTGAATAGCAGAGATGATATCTGGCAAGGTTGTTTTGTTCCTGACAAGAGGAATGTTTTGTCTCACTATTAAATACAATGTTTGCTATAGGTTTCTGCTAACATTTTTCAAATCAACCTAAGGAAATTTCTTTCTATTCCTAGTTTGCTAAGAATTTCTATCAGTAATAAGTGTAGAATTCTATCAGATGCTTTTTCAATACCCATGGAACAGATAATATGACTTCTTATATTTTAAAATATAATATAATGAAATATAGAGTTAGAGCCCTGATATTAAAATATCTTTGCATATCAGGGATAAAATCTTCTTTGTCATAATGTATTATTTCATTGTATTGCTAGTTTTAACTTTAAAATATTTAATTTAGTATCCCTTATATCATCATTCATAAGTGGCCTCAAGTTTTTTCTTTTTTTGTGAGTGTGCTATTCTTATTCTTGAGGTCAGGATAATAACCATAAAAAGTGAGTTAGGAAGGCTTTCATTTTTCTTTTCTCTGAAAGAATTTATATAATTAGGAATTTCCTACAACTGGGGGTTTGGTAGAATTTACTAAAAGAAAGAAAAGAAAAAAAATAGGCTTGTGCCTTTTTTAGGGATAGTACTGAGATTATAGTTTCAGATTCTTCCATGGTTATTTGTCTGTAGGTTTTTCTGTTTCTTTGAGTCAATTTTGATTATTTATATTTTCATAGAAAAACACTTATTTTATTTTTTTCTAACATACTGGTGTAAAGTTACATATAGTATTATTTCATAATCTTTAAAAACTCTCCTTGATCGTTATGTTCTTACTCATTCTTAATGCCATGTGTGTCTTCTCTCTTTTCTTGATCAAATTGCTATTTTATTAATCTTTTCAAAGAATCAGTTTTGGGTTTTGTTATTCAAGTCTACTATTTATGTTTTATTTTATTTACTTTATCTTTTATATTTAAGATGGAAATAGCTCATTTACTCTCAGGTTTTATTTATTTCTAAAAAATATTTTGTGGCTATAATTGTGTGTATAATGTCACTTTGGCCACACATTACAGATTTTAATGTGTAGTAATCTCATTGTCATTCATTTTTAAAATTGGATAATTTTTGCTTTGATTTTCTTTTTATCCAAAAAATAAAAAATGTTTAAAAATTTCTAGTAGGTTCATCCATATTGTCTCATATATCAGAACTTCATTCATTTTTAAGGCTGAATTAAGTCCATTGTATGTATAGACAACATTTTGATTATCCATTTATTGGTTGATAGACACTTGTGTTGCTTCCATATTTTGACAATTATGATCTCACTGATATGATATAAGCAAATTCATAGAGTCAGAAACTAAATATAGTTTACCAGGGGCCAGAATAGGGGTAGGGAATGGGGAGTCAATGCTTAAATTATACAGAGTGTCTATTCGGGGATGGAAACATTTTGGTAATGGGTGGTGCTGATGATAGCATGACATTGTGAATGTAATTAACAGCACTGAATTATATATTTGAATACGGTTAAAAGGGGAAACTTCAGGGTATATATGTTACTAGAACAAAATTTTTCAAAAAGTCATAGGACTGGGAACCGACTGTAGCTCAATTGGTAGGGCTCCGGTTTACCAAATGGGAGGCCCCAAGTTCGGCTCCCAGGGCCTCCTCGAGCAGGCAGACTGCCTTGAGAAGGCAAGCCGCCGCTGGCAGGGCAAGCCGCCGAGGGCAGGCAGGCCGCCGCGCGGTGAGCTGACTCGACGGTCGCCGCAGCGGGGGGAGACAAGCAGACACAGAAGAAGGCAAAAATGAACACAGCAAGAACAAGCAGAAAGGGGGGGGATATATAATAAATAAAAAATAAATCTCTAAAAAAAAGTCATAGGACTATACAACACAGTGAACTCTAATGTAAACCATGAATTATAGTTAATAGTACAATTATAAAAATGTTCTTTCATCAATTTTAATTGAGGAAAGGTTTAATAACTGGGTATTATTTGGGAATACTGTATTTTATACATGTTTTTTCTGCAAACCTACAACTTTTCTAATTAAAAAAATTAATTTCTGGTACTATCTTTCTGCATACCCTTTCCAGATTATTTTTATTTAGTATTTGGCAATCTATTTTTTAAATTGATTTTAAGTATTGTTCTTAAAGTACAAACCTAATTATGTCCCTATCTTCTTTCAAAGACTCCTTATTACCCTCAGGAAAAAAATCTAAATCTCCAACAAGGCTTCTTCCAAAGCCCTTCACGATGTCTGCCCTATTTATTTCTCCCGCATCTACACTCACTAAACTTGCCCAAACCCCAGCACTTTCCTTTCCATCCTACTCCACCCACCGGCCCATCTCATCCCATCCCAATTGCATACTGTTCAGCCACACAGAAGTCCATTTGGTTTCATGAACGGGTCATGCTCTCGCTTCAGGACTTTAGCATGTGCTGATTTCCCTGTGGGGAACATTTTCTCACTTCCACTCCTTTAACTGAATAGCTCCTGCCTATCCTTCAAGTCTGAAGATGGATGCCAGGTTCTCCAGAAAGCCTTTTGCCAAGGTCAACAAGCCCCAGCTGGGCTCCATGTTGCACTCACCCTAGTCGCCTCCCCATCACACTGCAATGGCCCATTTGTCTATACCTCCCACGGAGAACTGTGAGCTTCTTAATGGCAAGAGGCTATGCCTTGTCCATCCCACTGTACACTTTCCCTGTCCCCAGTCCATGTTAAAGTTCCTGGTATTCAGTGTGTATTTGTTGAATATTCACTTATTCAACAAAATGCATATCTATCCATAGGAAAAAGAAAATAATGGAAAGAAAAATTATATACAAAACATTTTAAGCTACCAGTCATTAACTGCATACTGCCTTCTAGACACTGTAGGAAGTATATCATATGTGCTATTTATTCATATCCTGATGTTATAGTGGTTATCTTTGGAGAAGATTTGAGGAGATATTATTTTTCTCCTTTCAACTTTTGTGAATTTTCCCATTTTTCAAATATTCTTAATAGAAATAAAGGGAAAATAGATATTTAAAGGTATTCTTTGCCTATGGTTGATGGACACTTGTGTTACTTCCATATTTTGGCAATACAATCTCACTGCATGAAGATCTATGAAGCTCTTATAATATATACAAGTATAAAATATACACAAATCAAAGCCATTCTCTGGTGATTGACCTTGTGCAGGTTTGACCTTGTGCAGAAGACTTTAAGGGACACAATAGGGACTCAGAATTTGTTATAGCCTCTCTCTAATCACCCTAGAGCTTCAGTCTTTTGGTAAGTTCCAAAGGTAACTGTTGACTCTGTATATGTGGTACTTTTTGTTTGTTTTTCATGCCAATCAGTAAAACACAGCTGCTGCAGCTTTGGGCAGTGGTGTTGTCTCATTCTCTAAGCTGTGAAGAAATCGAAGACTTACCTCTCCGTGTGCTATAGAACCAGCAATGGAAAACAATAAAGTTTAAACAGGCAGCACTGAGGCCATTGGAAAACATTCTTGAGCCTGTTCACCTCTATTAAGCCCAAACTCATTCTATGAAACTACATAAAAATCCTAACACATTATCGCCCCCAATTTATGCTCACAATTCTCAGAACTCTCATTTTGGGCCTTTGGTTAATGCACAATTGTTTGAACAATAAAAACCGATTTTTTTAAAGTTTACAATAGAGCTTTGTGGGAGTGAATGTACATGCTTTTCATTCAAACATAAATAGCCCCACATGGTTATAAATGAAATCAGCATTTATTGTACTAATTATTCACAGACAAGAATTAAACATACCTAGAGTTAAGCAAGTTTTCTTCCCCATCTTCAGCACCAATGTCTCTAGGATATTTAGAAATAAATTCTGGGTTCATAAGAAATAAAGGTGAACAATATAGTTATATCTCTTGCAACCTTAAGTAAAGGTGCATAAAGCCTCCTTGGACATTAAATCTGCCATCTTTATTCCTCTGCCTGTATATTGGTTTCATATTATACTCAATACCCTTTCCTTATGGGAAGTTATGAGAAAGGTAATGTTTCATCTGGTACGTTTGTTTTCTTTCATGAAAACCTTAACCTTTTAAATAATGAAGGTCTCCTTCCAGCGGTGATATTCTACAACTAATCTTTGTGATTTATAACGATAATATCTACCATTTACTAGATGATTACTCTGTGCCAGGCACTGAACAAAGGGCTTCATGCTTATCCTCATTGCAACTCATCAGGAGGTCATGCCATCATTCTGAGAAGCAAAACCCAAGGTTTAGCTAGGTGACGTTCCAAGCCCAAGGTCACAGCTACTAAATGGAGAAGCTCTGCTAGAATCCAGCCCTTTGTCTTTTGACAAAATGACTACAGAGAGTAAAACTATAAAAACGATCCCCAACATCATTGGATTGTTTTTCATAAACAACACATGAATAAATAAACTATTAGACTTTTTTGAAATTTCGATTTTGTCTTAGGCTCTATGGCTGTGTCCCCTTCAGGTATACATAAGTGCTCAGAAAAAAGCTGCCCTGAGTCACAATTCCCACATCCCACACAGAGTAGGGTTATGGGGAACTGGGAGAGGGGAGGCCTTGAGGTGGACCCTGAGGTAGGAAATGAGGAGTGTAGTGTTCAGGTATGAAGGTCAGATAGAGACCACCACCACCACTCTCTCCCATTCTCTAAACACAAATCTCTTGAAGCTGTAAAGCCTCCTCTTGATGTCCCCAAAAGTATGAGAAATTTGTCTCACACAAATATTCTACTCACATCTTCATCACTATACATTTGGTCTCCAAAGGAAGGAAAGGAGAGTATTGAACCATGACCAGACAATGAGGTGTTTTCAGTAAAGCAGTAGCAAAGCATATGATTCCCCCATCCTCAGAAGTAAAAAATAGTAATTAAGCTAACAAACAAGTTTCTAATGCACATATCCTTTGATAACACAGACCCTGTCTTTGTATTCATGGCTTAGGGTGGGGTAAAACAAAGACTGGACTAATGCCATTTCTACCCAAGTCCTTTGTTTTCCATGCCTCAAAGGAGAAGAGACAGTCATAACAGGCTTCTACTCAGAAGGGGGGAAGACAAGTAGAGCTGATGGGGTTCCACACATTCCTTGGCCACATTAATGTCACCCAAGATCATGGTAAGTGTCAAAAGCTGAGAGGCAAGTAGAACTGAATGAAAAGGCAAGGCATGGTTTGCCAAAAGCGGAGAATGGGGTAGGTCACCAAATGGATGGGGCCATTAGATGGAGTCAATCATTTGGGAGCCAATATCAAAGAGCTTGGGAGACAACAGAGAGGATATGGGTCATCCTCAGGAACTGAGGCTGTTTTAGGGGGCCTCTGAAGCATCAGCAACTGGACTGAGCCAAGGGAAGAGAGGATGAGTGGAAGCAACTCTGGAGAGGTTCAGGATGAGCCACCATAACGACTGACACTTCCTGTGCACTTACTGCATGCCAACCCTGTGCTAAGAGCTCGATAATCATCACCTCACTTGATCATCACAAACCCCACAAAGTCAAGCTGACCACAGAGCCCAAGCTTTAAGTCACTCCACTCTCCTGCCACCTAAAGAACTGAAGGCCTCCTGAGTGCAGGACATGCCCTTCTGAAATAGAAACTCTCACACTACTCTGAATCAAAAAGCTGATTAATCCTAGAACCTCCTTTATCTGTTAACGGCAAATCATTTCACAGATGCTGTAGTCTGCAGCGGTGCTAGCACTCTGATGGTCCTGTGGCAGGATAAGCAGGCCAGCTGCCTGCTAGAGGCATGCGAAATCTCCACTGAGTAACAGAAATCCCCCACTGAATCTGACTGGAAGTAAGTTTAGGGAAATATTTCTGGAGTTTGGAAAGAAGGCCAAATTAGGAAGCATGGGAAGCTCAGACGTAAGACCCAAGGAGAGTAGTCATTGCAACATCTCAAAATATCTCATCTTCCAGTTTGAGTAAACGTTGGAAAAGTAACATTCATGTTCATATGTTCTTACAGTTCTGAGCTGCTACAGAGCAAAATTTTAATCATGTCAGGGAACTTTTTTCTTCATTTATTTACCACTTTCTCTCACCCTTCAGCATTTACTCTTGTTCTTTTTTCCTACCACCCACAAACTTGTTCTCCAACATTCCATGGGTCTAGGGTGCTAGCTTGCATTCTAGTTCTTCCTAAACAAAGCTCCTAAAAGCCACTGTCATAGGTTGGATTCCCCAGAAGCAGAGCCTGAGACAAGGATTCTTATGCATTTGATGTATGGGGGGAGGGCTCCCAGAAGGGGAATGAGATAAGCAGGATGGGGCAGAGGAAGGAGCTAGGCAAGCTGCCATTGCAGCAGGAGTCTGGCTTCAACCTGAGCCCACAGGGAGCTCTGGAGCACAAAATGCACCAGAGTTGGTCCCCCTTGGAGCAGGGGGACCAGAATTCTGTCCCCATATCAGTCAGCAGTTGGCTGTGCACTAAGGGCAGAGGGGCTGAGGAGGTGTCATGATCTCCCAATTAGGCAGCCTATGTTTGGCCTAGAGCAATTCTCCTGAGAAAGAGACAGCTCTGGTTTATCTGCTTTCCATTTGCATAGTTATAGTATTCCTGTACTTTGTTCCCAGATGGTGTTTCATACTTTATGTCACCTAATCTGGGCTGTTTAAAGAGAGTGAAAAACTCACTTCAGTGGCTCAAGAATTTAGCATTTGAAATTATTGACTTTTTTTTTTTTTTTATCTCTATTTTAAAAATTATAGAGAGCGCCACCAAATCTCTCCTGGCTTGAAGAATTGTACAAAACATAAAAGTTTCTTTACAATTCCTTTTGCGTTCTTTTATTGTCTATTCCCTTGCCAGGTATAATTTGTTCTGCCTCCTCTAACTCTGACATAACATAAATGAGGCCTATTTGTGGAGATGGCAGAGAGACATAGCCATGAAATCTGAAGTTTTACCTTTCATTTGTGATAGAAATGAAGCCAATTATCTCCTCGCCTGCAAATGGCACAAGCTTCAAGAGTAGACAATGAAGGGACTTGGGAAGATTTCAGTGTTGATTGAGAGGCAGAAAGGAATGGACAATGACTGGCTGGGGAAATAAGACAAGGGAAAATTTTAAATTCTACTTGTGGCTCCAGGAAAATGTCCCAAGAAATTCTGATTTATGGGATAGAGAACTTATTTGGATAGTTGGTTTGGGAAGAGAAGCTTCAATATCAAGTTGGAGACTTGTGACTTTTGAACTTACACAGCATGTAGCAAAAAGTAGAATAGAATCATTTAGAGAATGGCCTTCGGAGACTGATAGTTCTGGCTTTAAACCTTGGCCTTTCTACTCTCAAGCTGTGTAATCTTGAGCAAATTACTCCACCTCTAAAATGGTGTTGATAATACCTACCTCATAGGATTAAGTGAGAAAACCTCTAAAGACCTTAGCAAAATTCTTGATACCTGGTTACTCTGTTTGCTCTTCTGGTTGCAAATACTAGTGAACCACTCATGGAAGCTCAGCATTAAAAGTGGAAATGTAATATTAGGCTATGCAGATGGCTCATAAAACCCAAGAGGAGGAACAGTCGGGCCTCAGGAAGAGAATAGAACCAATGTGTTGTCTTGGTTCTCCCAAGAAGCAGATGCCAAGACAGAATTCATCAGATGTGTTGACTTGGAGGAAAAACCTGTAGGAGAATGGGGAGGAAGCAGAGACCACAAGAAGTGCCTTTGGACCACGGGCAGGTCTGACACCTGAGAAGCAGAGGAGTGAGGAAGGAGGATTGGGTAGGAAGAGCTTCGAACTACAGCACAGGTCTAAGAGAGTTTCAGCCAGGCTGATGGGGAGCCCTTGAACCAAGGTCACCAGGCTGAGAGATCCTGTGTCTGGCAGGAATGGGTCTGCATTTCAGTCCTGCTGGGCACAATCGTTGTCTGGGAGCAGCCAGTGGGAGGGGGATTTTGGAGTGAGTGTGGTGGTGGATCCAGAGGGACAACAGCTAGAGCCACCAGCCAATTTTGCTCTCACAGCAGGTGATTGGGTGGCATATTTTTATGACACCAAAACCAGGAAGCAAAAGCTGTTGGGAACCCTGAGGACCCTCCTTATCTCTTTGTGTTTCGTTCTTCTTTTTTCTGTGTTTTGTTCTAATGTCTCTAAGCAGGTTACCTCTGCTCCTCCATTCCACACGAAACACAGGAAACACTCACCCTTAGTTCCCAGGCTTCCATTTACTGTGTCCAGCCAACAAAAAGTAACCAACTCTCCCTCTGTGCCCCTATTCCCAGTTCCTTGGGAAGAGAGGATAATTGGTCACGTTTTGACACAAATGCTGTGTCCAAGAGGGCAAGGTCAGGGCCATTACCATGAGAACGGAGGAGAGAGAGGCAAGTTCCCTAAAAGTGAGGAGAGTAGAGACTGGTACCAAACAGACAACTCAATTGTAGAATATTCAAGTACTTGTATTACTCATGAGGTCACTTTAAAATGCTTAGTGTGATAGATATGATTGCCAATTAGCTTAAGCTTCAACTCAGAGTAGCCAACTGCCCTAACAGAGGACCCATACTCCAAAGGTGGTCAGCTAGCAGTGGATCAGAAATGCCACACCCCAGAGGTGGCTATGGCAAGTGTTTCAGCAATCCATATAGGGAAACACCAAGGCTTTGTTAATTAGCTAAGTAAGTGCCAGAAGTGTGCTTTTATGAATAAGTGAAAGTAGTGACTTGTTCATTAGCATGATAAATATTCAAAATGGGCTTTCATTGGTAAAGATGAAAGGTATTTAAAATACACAGATGGGCCAAAATGTTTCAGAGACACATCCCTTCATTGCTAGAATGGAGTGTAAGGGTCTAGGTAGCCTGTGTCACCTCACCCTTAGAAATGGTGCCGGAATTTGGATCCCTAAATGGTCTACAAAATGCCATTAAATCGCTGTCTCCTCCATGAAGGCTCCTAAGGTCCTGCTGCCCACCTGGAACTGATTTGGGATCCTCTGACTATAAATGCCTCAGCTGTATCTTGCCTAGGACCGCTGTCGCTCTACCTTGGCCAGGTGAACTATTGTTTTTAAATGTATGACTTCCCTCCCAACTTGCAGCGGATAAGAACAGGAAATGTATCTTGGCCTTCCCCCCACCCACACCCTGCCCATGACACACGATCACCAAAGACTGAGGAATAAATGAATGTGCAGCACGATCCCATCCTCCTGTGCAGCCTGAAGGAAGCTGTCTTGGCGTGAGAGCAGGCAGCCTTTCACCTTGTTTTCCCTCCTTCGCTGTCCAGGCATCACGTCCCCCACCTTCATATTTCAGCAGAACCAACAGAGCTCGTGCCTCTCAAAGCCTGTGACCTTTCAAAGCCTGACAGGGAGCAGCGTCATAACAGTGAGTCTCCAGAGTCCTACAGATTTCTTCCCAACTATTGTGACATTGTATTAAGGCAGCAGCAGTAACAGAAAAAAGGAAAAGGAAGCTGGAGTGGAGAAAGCTGTGCAGTGTCTGTCTTGACCATGTAATCAGGGAGAAGGCTTAACCTCCCTTTCTCGACATTCAAGCATAAGACTTGGCTTTGTTTAACACAGAAGGCTTTTTTAAAGCACACTAAGATTTCCATTATTCATTTTCCAGTTTGTAGCTTTCTAGGTTCTTGCTTCTCTTATTCCTGAGATTGCATATTTTGATGCACATTAGCATCACTACAGACGGTCTAAAAGCCAAGGTAAAGGAATGAAAGCAGAAAAATTTCTTAAGGCAATTTGGCCACTTGAAGTACAAAAAGCTCAGTTAAGTGGCTGAACCAGGTAATAACTAAACCTGCAGAGTAAACTAAACAGAACTGCTGGTGGTGAGTGGATTATCAATTACCTGTATTGGGCCATCCTCTCATCATAAGAAATAATGCAAAGCTGACTGTAGAGACCCCCAAAAGTTCCATTTCAAGAAGGCACTTGATGCAGTACAGTGCTGGTGGGGACGGGAGATGCAAAGTGGATGCCTTTGACTTAGCTCAGGTAGTAAATATCTATGAATCTCAATTTCTTTAGCTATAAAACAGGGATCAAAACAATTTCTTCACTTCATGGGGTTATGCATATAAACATCACTGTAAACTATACACACTGGGCTGTTCCAATAAGAGATTATCATTGGAAACATTTTTCTCAAGAGTACATACCATCAGCCAGTGAATCCTTATTCTCTGGGTTCCTCCCAGAAGTGTGGAATCAGGAGGGACTGACCATGGGCTATCTGGATAGTGGGGGGCTGGTTCTTTTAAAAATATATGAAAAGGACCTTTACTCACGCCACCCATTCTGAAAAAAAAGTCTCTCTAAACATCAGGCTAAATGAAAGCTTCACTCCTGGGGTTTATGTTTATGTTATCAGAAGCATAAACTAGTGCTGGAAAAAGACAATCACCTCTGCTTCAAAACAAGGGAAGTGCTTTAGTTTCCTATACTGCTCAAGCAAATACCATGAAATGGATCAGGTTAAATAATGGGAAATTTTTCACTCATGGCTTGAGGCAGGGAAAATCAAGGAGTCATCAAGGCAATGCTTACTTCCCAAAGACTGTGGTATCGTGGGGCTGGCTGTTGGCAATCCTTGGGCTTTAGCTTTTCTGTGAAATGGCAAGGCACATGGAACATCTGCTGGTCTCCCCCTTCTCTTCTAGGGTCCATTGATTTCTGCTTCTTGCTTCTGTGGCTTTGTCTTTCTATCTCTGTATTCATTCCATTAATAAAGGGCTCCAGTGATAGGATTAAGACCCATCCTGACTGAGGTGGGTTAATACCTTAACTGAAGTAGCCTCATCAAAAGATACCACTTACAAAGGGTTTGCACCCAACAGGAATGGATTAAGGGGTACACACAGCTTCAAACCACCACAGAAGGTTTCCAGAGTCTCCATAGATTTCATCCCTCATCTACTCTTCTCTTTGTTTTCTACAGCTAGCAATAAACAATGTCTGCTGTTTTGGAAAAACAAAAACCAAATGGTTTCCAGACTTGATCCGCTATTTTAGGTGTGCAGTTGTATCCTGTACTAAGCAGTACCAAGCATGAACATGGGGTAGAATTTTCTCTCCCATCATATCCACAAAGAAAAGTGGAAGTCTTTCATTTTCCCTAAACAATGAAAGAACAGATGTGTTCTATTCTGAAAGTTAAAATATAAAACTAAAATTGTATCTGAAACAAAAGACAATTTTGGGTGGGTACAAGTCACTCTGCTGTCATTGGGAATGAAAAAGCCAGAGAATGGCAAAACCACCCTTGAATGACCACTGCACAAAGAGGGCCATCTTCTACAGGGTCTCTGCCCCAGAAAACTCCATTAAATACCCCTGGTTGGTGCTTTCCAGTCACCTGCTTTTCTTGACCACTGCAGGTCCACCCCTCCCCCCACCAAGATTATGCTTCTACTTGGTTCTGCTTTGCCCTGAGTATGGGTACAGGGATAGTTGAGACCATGTTGGAGTCTTGGGGAAGAGGAATTGAGGAACTGGGGAGCAGAAGTTACTACAGGGAACTTGAAACTGGATACTAATACTAGCTATGGCTACTGCTCCTGGAGTTCACAGGGCCAAGCCCTTCCAAGGAGGTCCTTTACTGGGAACTTACTTTCCAGCCCTATTTTGCCACCACAGTGAAGGGTCAGCTTATCTCCTTCTCCCTAACAGGTGTTCCCTTATATGGAGACTATCCCCTAAAGCCTGGAGAGAGAAAACAGATATATTTTTCTCCAAAATGTGAGCCATCAGGTTCAATCCTCAACATATTTGCCTTCTTCTAGGGTGACTGTTAGAAAGTCCATTCCTTTCATGACCCCTCCCTACACCCTCCCTATCCCACCAGGAAGTTCCAGCAGAGCAGAATTATCAGTCTCCTTCACAAAGTGGGGTCAGTTGGTCTGAAAGAATCTCATACGCATTGGTCTCAGCAAAGCAGAACACTTGAATCACTTCAAGAGATTTTTTAAATCCCATGGTCCAGTTTGCACCTATAGTACTTGTATTAGTCAATAATCCCCAAATGTCTGATCATTTCCTTTTCCCTAATGCACTGGTAAAAGGTCATAGGTCTCCTTGGGGAAAGCCAGGAGGAAGAGTAACAGTATCAATTTTTGGCAGTGTAACAGAATCCTTCCCCAAGGGGACCAGGCCTTCTCATTTAAGGGGCACTAGGTGTGTAAATTGTCTCAAGTCTGGGAATTGATTAAGGGGCTGTGATTCTCTGTGTCTGTAATTCAAGTTAGAGTTATGTTCACAAGACCTAGAACTCTTCTGCTTATACAGATTAAGTAGGAATTTAGTAGACTGCCCATCTATTTCACTTCTAGGTACCCCATGATCTATTAGCCAAGGCTGTAGCGCTATGCAACTCAGACTCTTTTGATTGCTGCTTTGAGTCTGCCTTTCATTGCAGTAGCCCCACCCGCCTTGTCTTTGGTGATTAACTGCTGATAATTGACTTTTACTGGCCCTGAGATCCAATCATCCCCACAATGTTTAAGGATTCTAGTTCCATTACAGCCCTCCCTACAGTAATATCTGGACTACAAAGAAGACCAACCACAGAACTCTTCAGGGTAGATGGAGTTAGTCTTACAAATTTATTACTCACAGTCCTGGATAAAGGTGTGTCCTCTGGACATTCCTGGGGTAGGTGGACAGGTCCTAAAAGGTAAATCCATTCTAGTATTCCAAATCACTCTAAGCCTTTGAATTCTCTCTTCTACTGTATACCAGGGCAAATCAGGCATCTCAACCTCAGACATTCTAGGCCATCTTTTGGTCCATGTTTCAGTCAGTCACCCAAACTGTTACAGCCCTTTTTTTAAATTTATTTTTTATTTATTTATTCCTTCCCTCCCTTGTTGTTTGCGCTCGCTGTCTGCTCTCTGTGTCTATTTGCCATGTGCTTTCTGTGTCTGCTTGTCTCCTCTTTAGGAGGCACTGGGACCCAAACCTGGGACCTCCCACGTGTGAGAGAGGTACTCAATCACTTGAGCTACCTCCACTCTCTGCTTTGTTGTCTCTCTCATTGTGTCATCTTGTTGCATCAGCTTACCATGTCAACCCCTTGTGCCAGCTTGCTGTCTTGCTCATCTTCTCTTCTCCAGGAGGCACCAGAAACTGAACTTGGGACCTCCCATGTGGTAGGCAGGAGCCCAATCACTTGAGCCACATCCACTTCCCCTGTTACAGCCCTTTCTAAGTCCTCAAGCTACAGCATTGAATCCAGAGCTTCTGCTTAGTGGGCCCATATCAATAAATTCAGCCTGATCCAACTTTATATTCCTTCCACCATTATCCCATACCCTTAGTATCCATTCCCACACATAGTTCCCTGATTTCTGTCAATATAAGTTGGAAAACCCATGTATTCT
>PVKH010016893.1:0-15589 GCA_004027955.1 Chaetophractus vellerosus | reverse complement strand
TGATTTCTTCCACTTCTAGAATCACAATAACTCTATAGTAGCAAACCAGTAAGTCTACTGTAGTCCATATTTTATTCCCAATCCTGAGGATTCTGGGATAGTGATGCCCATCCCACCTCTAATTGAGATCCCATATGGCTCATGGATGGGACTCTCTTGCTTGCAATTGTAGACTCTCTTGGTTCCTTGGTGTGATGGTTGTCCATCCTCACCTCCTTGGTAGTTGTCCTGGGTGAGTCCAGTGAACTAGAGAGTAGGTGTTGCAACTCCGCTGAGGCTCAGGGCCCAGCTGGCACATGGACAGCCCAGAGATTCAAGTCTCTTGGATCGACATCTACCAACTCCAGCACCAACTATAGATAGGTTCAAAGAAAAGGAACAGAAGAGGCATGTGTAGAGAAGTCACAACTGAGTCCAACTCTGTCACTCTCGGGACCACAATCTCCAAAGTAGGGCTCACTGGCAAGGCATCAAACTCCAGAGCTGTCTGCCATGACCGTAGGACTTGGGTGTTTCTGGAGCCCTCAGGAGACCTAATGTTTGGGGTAGTGTCTACTTTGGCCGTCCATGAGATCCTGCTGAGATGTGCATAAGCTTTACCTCTCTGATGACCTCCTGACTCACTTTGAAGTCTCTTAGCCATATAAACTCATTTGTTGTTACCTTTTCCCCCTTTTATTCAAGGTCTTTTTCCAGTTGCCTTACTACTAAGAATTTATTCTAAAGGTAATGAGCAGGTTTGCAACAACCTATACTTTAGGCTATTCATAGCAGCATTGTTCATAATAGTGAAAAATAGGAACATCAAAAGATGTTCATGGAAGAAAATACTTGGAAATCACATACCTCATAAGGTTTTAATGTTCATGATATATAAATTCATATTACAATTCAACAATAAAAAGACAAAAAGTACTACTAAAAAAAAAGATGTTCATGATATGTCTTTTATGTGAAAAAGATAAAAATGGTGTTTGTGGATATATTATTCCATTCTTTGGAATGTATATACAATTATATATTTATGCATCACTATATAATTCTGATAGGATATATACCAAAATGTTAGTGGAGATGTAGGATTATGGCATGGTTTTTTTGGTTTATTTTTTCACTTTACTTACTATGAGTATGGGATGTGTAATAAAGATATATTTTTACTTAGGAAAATACAGGGAAAATTTAAAAACCTTTAAGTAATAAAGAGTAAATGAGATTAAAAAATTTTTAGTAACACAAAGAAATAGATATAATATATTAACCTTAAATAATTAGGATACAAAACTGTATATTCTTACCTATGGTGCATAGAAGGAAGCATGTTAATCAGAATGTTAACAATGCTTTCTTCTTACTAAAGGAATTAGTTTAGGAATTACTTTTATTCCTTTTTACAGTTTTCTATATTTTTCAGTTTCCCTTTGCTGAGCATTTATTAATTGTATAATTAGTTTTATGATAAAAACATTTTGAGGGACTGAAAAGTCTCTAATGATAACTCACCCTACCATGTATTAACCTGTTCTCCTAGTTGGGCTAATAATATTGTTGTATGATACTTGGGTTGTTTATTATTTAATGAACAGGAACTCAACCACCATTGTACTTTGCTTTGTACTATCAGAAAATATTTATAATTTTAATAAAGAATCTTCAGTCTACTTTGTTGTCTTGTTTATGCTCGTTTGACATTATTTCCATAGAACTCCCTTTATGCATAAATATTATTTTAAAAAACATGAGCTCAGTTCTTATTTTTTTGACATACAACTGTACAGTTCATTTTTTATTTGAAAGCAAAATTTTAGAACAATGGAATAGTAAAGTATCTTGTATCTTATTAAAGTGTTAGTGTTACCCAAAAGTAGTTGGAAATGCTTTGTAAGTCATTTTAAAAAATATTTTGGATGGATTTTCAATAATGTATCTTATTTCTTTTTAAGACAAATGAGTTAATATTGTCCTATCTCTTACTGAGGACTACATAATACCTATTGTATTTCCAATTATTATCTCCAACTACAGCAGATAAATGAAAAACTATTTGTTTCTGTTTTTAAAAAATTATTTATTTGTTTACTTAATTATTATTATATTTTTAGGAGGCACTGGGGATTGAACCCAGGACCTCGTCCATGGGCTGCAGGTGCTCAATTACTGAGCTACATCTGCTCCCCTTACTTATTTCTTAAGGGTGTTCTTAGGAAAATCAGGTCTTTAATCTTTGTCTTTTTCTTTTAATATTGAGGTAAAATTTATCTGAGGTGAAATGATTGGATCTTAAGTCTAAAATTCGATGAATTTTGATAAATATATACATATATGCAGGCACTATATCAGTGAAGAAACAGAATCCTTCCATCATCCCCAAAGTTAGTTTTGTCCCCTTCCAGTACATCCCCCTTCCCATAGGCAACTCCTCTCTGGATTTCCATCACCATTAGTTAGTTTTTCCCATTTTTGAACTTCATATAAATGAAATGAAAGAATATGCATTCCTTTATGTCTGATTTCTTTTGCTGAGCATAATGTTTTTGAAATTTATCCATGTGTTTATCAGTAGTTTGTTCTTTTTTGGGCTGAGAGTATTCCTTTATATGGCTTTGCTACAAATTGTTTATCTAGTCTCCTATTGGTAAACATTTGGGTTTCCATTTTTCAGCTATTGTGAAAAAATGGTGCTGTAAACAGTTTGTATGAATCTTTCTATGAATATGTTTTCATTTCTTTTGGGTAAATAATTAGTGTAATTACTGTGTTAATAGGGGCGTTTTGGTCACTCAACATTCTCATGGCCTTTTACATTTTAACCTCTAGTGGGTGTGAAAAGGTATTTTGTTGTGATCAACTTATATTTTCCTAATTAATGATATTTAGCATCTTTTTATGTCTTTATTGACCAGTTGTTTATCCTTTTTTTTAGTGTCTTTTCCTCCATCCCATTCATTTGTTTATCTTTGTTACTCATCTGTAGGAGTTCTTTACCTATTCTGAATATGTCCTTTGTCAGATATGTATATTACAATTATATCCTCCTAGTCTGTGACTTGTTTAGTTTTCTTTTCAGTTGGCCTCTTTTGATCAGAACTTTAACATTTTAATAAAGTCTGATTTGTCACTTTTTCCTTTTATATTTAGTCCTTTTTGTGTCCTCTCTATGAAATCTCTGTGTACTTGAAGGTTGTGACATTTTTCTCCCATGTATACTTTTAGAAGTGTTATAATATTAACTTTTGGATTTTGGTATGTAATTCATCTCAAATAAATTTTTGTGTGTAGAATGAGATGAGGTTGGAATTCTTTCTTTCTTTTTTTTTTCCTTTATGGATATTTAGTAGTTCTAACAGGATTTGTTGAAAAGACTTACCTTCACCGTAAAATTAATTGCCTTGGCACCTTAGTGAAAAATCAGTTTACTGTAATATGATTGGATCTAATTTTGGACTTTATTCTTTTCCATTGATCTATTTGTGATGAAAATTCCCCAGTCTTGATTATTGAAGCTTTATAGTAAAATTTGAAATCAGATACTGTGAGTCATCCATAGTTCTTTTTCTTCAAGTTTTTATGAATATTCAAGTTCCTTTGCTTTTTCATGTAAATTTAACTTTTTGATTTCTACTAAAAACCTGTTGGAATTTTGATTGTGATTGCATCGAATCTGTAGATTACTTTGGGATGAATGGACAGCTTAAAAATATTGAATCTTTTGATTCAGGAACATGGTATCTTTCTCTGTTTACATATGTCAGGGTTCAGTCTTTCACATTATTTTAAAGTCACTTTAATGTTTCAGGTACCCTTAATAGTACTTAACCAAAGTACTATGCTTCCTGTAGGAGACCCATTAAAAGATTCTTTAAATATCTCTCAGTGGTGTTTTTCAATTTTTAGTATTTTGGGTCTTGTTTTTTTCATTCAGTCTAATCTGCTTTTTAAATGGGAGTATGTAGTCCATTTACTTTTATAATTATTGATATGGTTGGTTCTAACATTTTACTGTTTTCTATTAAAAATGTTTTTGTTGTCTTCAGTCTCCTTTCTTGCTTTTTTAAGTTAATTTAATAGTTTTTAGTATTCTATTTTAATTAATCACTCAAATGGCTTTTGAGCTATACTTTATTATTATTATTATTATTATTATTATTATTATTATTATTATTATTATTAATCCTTATTTTGGTGTTTGCTCTAGGGCTTACAGTGTACCTCCTTAACTTATTGTCTGCTTATAAGTACTTTACCACTTCATATAAAATGTAAAAGTCCTTGTAGCAGGATAATTTAATTACCCCCTATAATTTGTGCTCTTCTTATTAGATATTTTACATCTATATGGATTATATATTGCACAATCAACATTATGCTTCTTTGCATCAATTGTTTTCTAACGAAACTATGAATAGAAAAGGTCTTTTATACTTAATCTCACATGTTTACTATTTTATATCCTCACCATTTCTTGTAGATTCAAATTTCAACTTGTGATTTCTCTTCATTCTGAAGGACTTCCTTTAGCATTCCTTATATTGCAGGTTTGCTGGCAACAAATTCTCTCAGCTCTCTGTTATATGAAAATCTCTTAATTTCACTGTAAATTTTGAAGGATATTTTCATTGGCTATAGAATTCTGGTTTGATGGTCTTTGAGCTTTTCAAAAGTGTGTACATCATCTTCTGGCCTTCATTGTTTCTAATGATAAGTTAACTGCATTTGTATTATTGATCCCCCTCTTGCATGTAATGTCTTTTTTTCTCCACTAGGTACTTTCAAGATTTTGCTTTTCTTTGGATTTCAGCAGTTTAATTATGGTATGATTAGGCGTGTTTTGTTAAAAAATATTTTTCCCACTTTAGATTTGCTGAGCTATTTCGCTCTGCAAGATAATGTTCTCTACCTCCTCTTATTTTGGGACTCCAGTTACATATATTTTGGACCATTGATTCTGTCTCATTTGTCACTGAAGTTTTAGTTCCATGTTTTTCGGTCATTTTTGTTCTCTGTAATCACCAGAAATGGAACCTTAAATGCATTTTTTTCGCTTATAGTTGAGTAAGTATGTAAGTATATTTACATGTATGTATGTATAATCTGTGACAATGTACCAGGAGTCTGCTTTTCAGAGTTCTGGACTTACGCAGTCCCTGGTCTTTGATTCTTTGTTGAGAATGGTCAATATCCAAAGTCTAGTATCTTTTTACTGCTCCCATTCCTGCTTTAGTTAGCTTTGCTTAAGTTTTTAACCGTCATAATGATTACTCCATTCCAAACATCCTTAACTCCTTTCTCTCTCTCTCTCACTTTATTTGCTTGATGAAACCACAGCCCTGTTAAATTCAAATTAACAACTGATCCATTTCTATTCTTAAGCACCTGAATGTGGGTGGAGGAAAAGACAAACCAACACTCATCTCATTTTAAGTTAATGAGTGCTAATTTCAAGAGTAATCATATTGTATTTTCCTTTTCTGTTTTTGCTCTCACTCTCCTAAACAACTCCGATACTTCTCCCACTTTAGTAAATCTTTCCTTATCCTCACTCTTAGCTAATGAGTTTGCTTACTACTCCACAGAAAAAATTGAGGCAAGCAAAATAGAACTTTCATAAGATCTTATTATCACATCTACTCATTACTTGCATCTATGTCCATATACCCTGCATTTTCTCCTGTTATGGATGAAATATACATATATTTAGCTAACATTGTTTCTTTTACTTGTGCATTGTACCTCACCCATTCCAGACAATTCTAAGTTATTGTTCTATCAATTTCCCACTCCTCTTCTGCATCATTGATTTTTCACCTTTCTATAAGATCATTCTCATTAGCATTCAGTGTGCTATTGTTTCTCCTATTTTTAAAAAATAAACATAACGAAAAAACCCATTTCTGATCCTGCTTACTACTCTAGCTAGCACACTACTTTTGTTTTTACACCAAAACTTTTAAGAAAGGTAGTCCATTTTCTCTTTCCTCATTCTTTTTTTTTAAGATTTATTTTTTATTTTATTTATTCTCCCCGCCCCTTGCTGCTTGCACTTGCTGTCTGCTCTCTGTGTCCATTTGCTGCGTGTTCTTCTGTGTCTGCTTGTCTTCTCTTCTTCTCTTTAGGAGGCACCGGGAACCAACCCTGGGATCTTCCGACGTGGAGAGAGGCACTCAATCACTTGAGCCACCTCAGCTCCCTGGTTTGTTGTGTCTCTCATTGTCTTTTTCCTCTGTGTCTCTTTTTTGTTGCATCATCTTGTTGTGTCAGCTTTCCGTGTGGGCCAGCTCACTGCACGGGCCCACTTGCCTTTACCAGAAGGCCCTGGGACTCGAACTCGGGACCTCCCATATGGTAGACAGGAGCCCAATTGCTTCCCTGCTCATTCTTTTTTTTTTTTTTGAACCCCTCCCTCTAATGAAGTTCTCTAGGCCAAGAAGGATGAACATTGTGAAATTTAATGGTTCATTCTTGGCCCCCCATATTCTTGCTTCTCTCCCTACTTTTTATTTTGAAGTATCAGAAACATTTGACACAGCTCAACACTTTCTTTGTTACAACACTTCTATTCTTGGCTTGTTAGGACCCTACTCTTTCCTGATTTTCCTTCTACCTTTTTGGCCTTTCTCAGTATTTTTTTCCCATTTGAAGTGTCCTAGGTCTCTGTCTTTGGGTTTCTTGTCTTTTCAATCTGCACTCATTCTCTTGATGATCCGATCCAGTCTTATGGCTTTAAATACCATTTATATACCTATTACTTTGAAATTTATATTCCTACCTAGCCCTCCTCCCTGAACTCTAGACCTTTATATTCATTGCCTCCATCTACATGTTTATTGGGATTTTAAATTTAGCATACGCAAAACCAAGCTTCTCATTTTCTCCCCTGCTTCCTACCATTGTCCCTTCCCCCATCAAAACCCTGCTCTTCTTCATGTTTTCTCCATCTTGCTTAATGGTAACTGTTCTTTCAGCTGTTCAGGCCAAAATTCTAGGTGTAATTATTAGTTCTTCTATTTCACACCTCTAATTTGTCAGCAGATTCTTTTGGCTACCTCTTGAGAAAATACTCAAAATTGTGATTACTTCTTACCGTACCCAAACTGCTACCACACCCTCTGAGACACCAAATCATCTTTTACCTGTTTTATTAATTGGTGTTCTTGCTTCAGCCAGAGTAATTCTATTAAATTTTAAGTCAGAGAATGCCACTATTCAGTTTAAAATGCTCCAGTAACTCCCTCATTTACTCCAAGTACAAGCCAAAACTCTTACCATAACCTACAAGTTTTGACCTCTAACTTCATCTTTTGCTCCTCTACTCCTCTTTGGTTCCTTGCCAGCCATCATAGTTGCCTTTCTATTACCAAACATCCTGAGATGCTCCTGTACTCTCTAGCATGCTATCTAGTTTAATTTTACCTTATTTATGGACTGTGACCCACTAGAGTATAAGTGCCATAAGTACAGGGATTTTCATTTTTTATATTATAGGGCTGGAGTTATAGTGAATGCACATAGTAGGTACTCAAGATTCTGTTTTCCCCATAATAAAGGAGCTCCCTCCTCCCCTTTTTAAAACTTTATTTTCAGATCCGTGATTCTAATTGCAACTATGAGGCCTTTATGAACATTATTAAATTGAGTGACAATATTGGAGAGCTAGAAGCAGTCAGAGATAAGGCAGCAGAAGAATTACAGTATCTTAGATCTCTAGATACAGCTGGTGATGGTAAGTAATTTATGCATAAGAATGTTTTACTTCCGTAATGATTCCTAAATGAAACTTTGACTAATTGACCTAAATATCATTTTATGCTGTTAATTGTTTTCACTTTAAATAAATCCAAATGCTAACAGTAAGGGGATTATTAATCCTTGAATGTGAGACTATATTTATTGTAATTATTCCTAAAATAAAGATAATGGGCATAGTTTTATTTTAATTAAATAACTGTACAATCTCAGATTGTTCCTTTGAATAAAGTAATTGCTCTATTCATTAGTTCTTATGTTAAATTACAGTGTTTCACAAATAACATTACCACTTTGTACCTTGTAATCAATTTCTTTGTTTTTAGATATCAACACTATTAAAAATCAAATAAATAGCTTATTATTTGTAAAGAAAGTATGTGACTCAAGAATACAGCGGTTGCAGTCAGGCAAAGTAAGTAAAGTGCCTTTGAATTAATGTTTAGTTATAAATATTTTGTATTAATTGGAGTGCATAATATACGATAAAAAGTAGGAAATTAACCAGTGTGTTACTGTACAGGAGGCCTGTCAAAGAGTTTTTTCTTATCCATTGTAGCATGATGTGTTAAACCGTACCAAACACTGCCTGAAAAAAATTCTAGAACAATTAAAGACTTATTTTATTCTTTGATTTATTTATTCATTCACCCAGCCATTCAGCATCTACTGAATTTTATGAATTGGGCACTATTTTGGTGGACCAAATAGACATAATCTCTTTCTCCATAAGCTTACATTTTAGTTGCAGAATAAGAAAATAAACCAATAAGAGCATTGCAGTATATGTCAAGGAGTGCTATCTGCTATGAAAATAAATAAAGCAAAATATAGGGGTAGAGAATGTCCAAGAGTATTTTAGATAGGTTCTGAGGTGTTTGGTGGCATTTGAGCATAAAGATCTAAGTAACTTGAAGGAGTTAGTTCTTTGCCTTTCTTAGAAGATCTTTTGCAAATGCAAAAGCCCTGAGTTAGGGGCATGTTTGGTGAGTTAGAAGAATAGTATTGAGGTCATTGTGGCTGGTATGGAATGAATGAGAGGAACTGTAGGTATGAATAAGATTAGAAAGAACCTGGGAGTTAGATCATGTATGGGCTTAATGCTCTTGGTAAAAATTTTATTTTTTTCTATGTTTGATAGGAATCCATAACCGGACAGGTGTCATGGTCTGATTTATGGGTTAAAATGATCAGTTTGGCTCTTAGTAAAAAATAAACTCTGTTGGGATGGTGGTGGTGGGGAGGGGGGTGAGAATGGAAACTGGGAGACCATTTACAAGACTGTTGCTTTAGTACCAGTAGGAGGTGACTGGAGGTTGTGATAAGTGATTGGAGACTGTATGTATCACTAACAGGATTTGCTTGTGGATTGATACAGCATGAGATAGATGATTATAAGGGTTTTGGCCTAAGCAGCTGATTGAGCAATGATGCCATTTACTGAGATGGGTAAAACTGAGGGAGGGGAAAGTTTGGAAGTGATAATTGAGTTAAAATTTTAGTTTGGGATCCCGGTTAGTCATTCAAGTAGAGATGCTAATTAGTAATTTTGAGTTCAAGGGAAAGATTAGGGCTAGGGATAAACTTGAAAAATCTTCTGGATTATAAAATGTTTAAGGGTAGGAGATTGCATGAGGTTGTCTAAAAAGTAAACGTAGATAGAGAAGTTACCAAGGACTTAGTCCTGAGGCATATCAGTGGCTATTTAGAATGAGGTTGAGGAGACAGCCAAAGAAACAAAGATAAGCGGCTAGTGAGATTGAACAAAACCTCAAAGTGTGATAGCCTAGAAGCCAGGTGTAGAAAGTGTTTCATATAGAAGGATGGGAAGTGTTTTAGTGTAGAAATATGAGAGATCAGGTATGTCAAAGATTACTGATAATTTGAATAAGATGAGGACTGAGAATTGGCCATTGGGTTTGCCACTATGGGGTTATTGGTTGTCTGATGAGGGCCAGTTTCAGTGAAGAGAAAGCCTGATTGAAGTCCATGTATGGGAGAATGGGAAGAGATAAATTGGAGATGGTGATTACAGATACCTCTTTGGAGCAATTTTATTGTAAAAGCAGATTTGGGACTTCAAAATGGAAAAAAAGCGCCATTTTTTAGTACCTTTGGCTTTTAGTGTACTTGCTTTTTTTGTGTGCCACTTTTCTGTTCTGAAAATTTGTTCCACTCCCTGGTCTTTTAATTTTCCAAAATTTTAAAATTCCTTAAGGAATGGAAAACTTACTTAAAAAAATTAGAGTTTAGTTAGTTATGACATATTGAAACAGATTACTTGAGGACTACATTTGTCATATGTGCATGTCTTTTTGTATTTCAGTTAACTGTAATTTAAATATAGTTTATCTTTACAAATTCAGAATAGAAAAGTGAGTGGTTTCACTTGTGCTTGTTCTTTTAATGGTTACTTTATCTGGATCTTAGAATTAGTGCTCATTCAGCATCATTATATAAAGTCTGTCTAGACACTTCTTGATATTGAACCCTTTTAAAATTTAGGTATATTGTTTGGAAGTCTGTCATTTCCATTTTGAATGTAAATTTTACCTTTCTAATAGTTCAAGCCATACAGTGTTTTCCTTTTGGAAGAAAACCTCAGAACTCCCACTGAAATTCAATTTTTTTTTTTTTTTTAAGATTTATTTATTTTATTACATATCTCCCCCCCCCCCGCTGCAGCGACACGCCGAGACTGGTCTCTGCACAGGCGCGGCTTTCCCCACTTGTGGGCGGCTTCTGCTTCCATTCACGGCCGGCTCTCAGTTCGCAGGTGGCTGGCTGCACTCCATTCATGGGTTACCTGCCTGCCTGTGGCGGCTTTTGCCCTGTCCGTGGCAGCTTTTTGCCCTGCCCATGGTGGCTCTGGCCCACCCATGGCGGCTTGCCATTCTCAAGGCAATCTGCCCGCTAGGAGAGGTCCCCAGGAACCGAACCCGGGGCCTCCCATGTGGTATGCCGGCGCCCTATCCACTGGGCTATCCAGCCGGCCCTGAAATTCAATTTTATGACATGCTACTTGTCTTGAAATTTTGATGATCCCTTCTTCTTTCATCTTACAAATAAAGTTATTGTGAATAGTCTTCTCCATCCCATATCTGTGGACCTGCTGCTGGGCCAGAAAACAAGATGATAAATTTTAAAGAAGAAAGACTTGGACGGCACTAGATTGCTCTCTGCGAGACATTTTAAGTTTTTTATTTCTTATCCAATGTTTTAAGAAGGGAAATAATAATTACAGAGAAAGATTTGTGTTTTTCCCCTCAAATTCTTTGCCTTCTTTTTTATTTACCACTAAAGCCTAATTTAGTATCTGCCTTTAAATAAGGCAGCTTATCTAATTTACAGAAAACCTGCCTTTCTTTTTCTAAATAAAGTGTTGTGAGATATGGATTTGGAATATAGAGAAGCTAGTGAAAATAGTTATAGAAACATCATGGGTTATAGTGGAAAGGACAGCAGGCTTTGAAAATACAGCCTCTTACTTATCAGCTTTGTGGTCACAGGTAACCTTCTGATCTTCTGTTAAATGGGATTGGTGGTATGGAGATTAAATGAAGTAGTGTGTGTAATGTTCTTAGCAGAGTATCTGACATATAGATGCTTGGTAAATTTTGGACCCATTTTTTTCAGTTTTTTAATACATAGATAGTTACCTTGTTCTTCAGCCTTGAGGAGTAGATATAATTTGGTATTTAGATAGTCTTTTGAAAAGCAATGCGTTTTCTATAAAGATCATAGAGTTTTTACTCTTTTTTTTTTTAAATTACATATCCCCCCCTTTCTGCTTGTTCTTGCTGTGTTGATTTTTACATTTTTCTGTGTCTGCTTGTCTCCCTCCCGTTGCAGCGACCCGCCAAGTCAGCTCACCCGGGCGGCGGCCTTGCCTGCTCGGAGGCGGCTTGTCCTGCTCGTTGGTAGCTTGTCCTGCCCACAGGGGCTTGCCCTGCCCGTGGCAGCTTTGCTCTGCCCGTGTCAGCTTTGCTCTGCCTGTGGCGGCTTTGCCCTGCCATGGCAGCTTTCCTTCTCAAGGCGGTCTGCCCGCTCAGGGAGGCCCTGGGAACCGAACCTGGGGCCTCCCACGTGGTAAATCGGCGCTTTACCAACTGAGCTACAGCTGGCCCTGGGTTTTTACTCTTTAGGAGCAAAATTGCTCCATTAAAATGTTTTATGTTTTCAGTCTATACTGAAAATTTGCTTATTCTTGGTCATACCAAGCATTACAAACATCCCCTTCCATTTTATTCCATTTCAGTTTAGTGGTGATCTTTTTTACATTTATTTAAAGATCTTTAACCTAAATGAGTGGATAGATAAAATATATACCTGTATTTACTTTTTATCTATAGGAAATAAATACTGTGAAACTGGCAGCCAACTTTGGGAAACTTTGCACAGTCCCCCTGGACAGCATTCTTGTAGACAATGTTGCACTACAATTTTTTATGGGTAAGTAAATAAATTAAATTTACCAAATGCACACTGCTCCAACCCCTTTTTGTTCTCTGAAATGTTTGATTTTCTTTGGAAACCATGGATGTGGTAGGGATTTATTTTGTTTTATAGGAAATTATGCCTATCTCAACTCTAATGTACATTTGCTAAATTGCTTTTAAAACAAGCTGTAGGAGATTCTTATGCATTTAAGTTTATTGAGAAGAGTAATTTATCAGGAACACATAGTGTATCATTGTTGTGTATAAGTAGGGGAGGGACTTTAAAAAATATCATTTTTACATATATAAATATTTATTACACACTTTCATTAATATTCCTTCAAAATTGCTTTTATCTGGAGGGTGTGTTCTTCGGACTCTTTGGTTCTTCATTTTCATGATCAAAAATGTAGAGATATGGTATGTTAAGAACCCAGTCCTTATTTTTCACATTTCTAGAAATAATGCATTTTATGGTTAATAATCTTCATTGGGAAAAGGAAGCAGAAATATTGTTAAAGTCATTTATTTCCAATGAAGCCTTGTATAGTAAATTTATTCCCTAAAGAGTTTATGATGTAAAATGGAATTGTTTACAAAAAAAAAAAGTACTTCCATTTGCGTTTCCTACATACCTGGCCTTTTTTTTTTTTTTTTTTTTAAAGATTTATTTATTTTATTACATATCTCCCCTCCCCCCCGCTGTGGCGACGCGCCGAGAGTGGTCACTGCGCAGGCGCGGCTTTCCCCGCTTGTGGGCGGCTTCTGCTTCCATTCACGGCTGGCTTTCAGTTCGTGGGTGGCTGGCTGTGCTCCATTTGTGGGCAACCTACCCTGCCCGTGGCGGCTTTTGCCTGTCCGTGGCAGCTTTTTGCCCTGCCCACGGCGGCTCTGGCCCGCCCATGTCAGCTTGCCATTCTCAAGGCAGTCTGCCCGCTAGGAGAGGTCCCCGGGAACTGAACCCGGGGCCTCCCATGTGGTATGCCGATGCCCTATCCACTGGGCTATCCAGCCGGCCCCATGGCCTTTTTAACTTAACCAATTTCTGATATTTGGTAAGCATTTTTTAAAATGTAGAGTATTAGATACTTGAGGTTTTGATCCTTTGTACTTACTTGTCATACCTAAAATGTGTGACTTTAATACCAAAAACCTATTACTTTAACATCTATATTATTATGGATTTTGTTTGGTAGATTATATGCAGCAAACTGGAGGTCAAGCACATCTCTTCTTCTGGATGACAGTGGAAGGATACCGGGTTACAGCTCAACAGCAGCTAGAGGTTTTATTAAGTCGTCAGAAAGATGGAAAACACCAAACCAACCAAACCAAAGGTCTTCTAAGAGCAGCTGCTGTTGGAATTTATGAACAGTATTTATCAGAAAAGGTAAGCATACATCTTAATTACTGTTTTCTTCTCTTCTTTGGTGGTATCATTATTAATGGTATTGTAATACTTTAAGCCAGGTACAACTACATCACAGGCATTCTCTCATTTAATTCAGATAACAATTTTGCTTTTTATTATTTTTCTCACTATAGAGATGAAGATATTGAAAAACTGATATTTAGAAAATCAAATTAACATGGCTAAGGTCATGCAAATACTAAGTGACAATGTCAAGAGTCAAGGTCTCACACACTTTAGATTGAAAGACACAAATAGGTTGAAAGTAAAAGGATGGAGAAAGATTTACCATGCCAATAGTAACCAAACCGAGCTGGAGTGGCTATAATCAAATTAGAAAAAATAAATTTTTAAGACAAAAACTCTTACTTGAGACAAAAAGAGTATATTTTATAATGGTATAAATTCAACAAGATGTTAAAACAATTATAGACATATAAACACCTAATGACAAAGCTCCTAAATACATGAAACAGAAACCAACATAATTGAAGAAAGAAATAGACAATTCAGCAATAATAGTTATAGACTTCAATACTGCGCACTCAGTTATTGATAGAAAAATTTGATTGAAAATCACCAAGGTTATAGAAGACTTTAAGAACACTGAACCAGTGAGACCTAATACATATATAGGACATTTCCCCCTAACAATAGCTGAATACACATTCTTTTTAATCCACGTGGTACATTCTCCAGGATAAATCATATGCTAATCTCAATTTTAAAATATTGAAATGATGCAAAGTATGTTCTCTAACCGTAATGGAATTAAGTTAGAAGTCAACAATGTAAGGATATTTGGGAAATTTACAAAAATTTGAAAATTAAACAACACATTTCTGAATATATGTGAGTCAAAAAGGAAATCATAAGGAAAATTGGAGAGCATTTTGATCTGAATGAAAATGAAAACAACATATCAAAATTTATGGGATGCAGCTAAAGCAGTCTTTGCAAGGGACTTTATAACTTTAAATGCCTAGTTAGGAAAGAAGAAAGATCTCAAATCTATAATTACATTTTTTCCTTAAGAATTTAGAAAAAGAAAGCAAAGTAAACTCAAAGCAACCAGAAGGAATAAAAAATGAGAATGGAAATCAATAAAATACAAAATAGAAAAACAATAGTGAAAGTCAATTAAACCAAACGCCTGATTCTTTGTAAAGATCAACAAAATTGACAAACTTTTGGCTAGACTGACCCAAGGATAAAAAGAGAGAAGACACAGATCACCAAAATCATGAATTAAAGAGGGAACATGAGCAGTGACCCTACAGAAATTAAAAGGATTATAAGCAAGCAAGGAAAAAAAAAGATTACAAGCAAATATTACAAACAAATTAGGCAACTTACATGAAATGTACAAATTCTTAGATACAAATTACCAAATTGACTCAAGAAAAAATAGGAAACCTGAATATTGATATAACTAGTGAAGAAATTTAACTGGTATATTAAAGATCACCCCATGAAAGATAAGCCCAGGCCCATATGGTTTCATTGGTAAATTCTGTCACACGTTTCAAGAAGAAATAATACCAGTATTTCACAGACTGTTCCAGAAAATGAGGGAGGAAGACGCACTTTCCAGCCATTTTATGAGACTCTTAATATTTTGATACCAAAGTCAAAGCATTAAAAAAGAAATCTACAAATCAGTATTGCTTAAGATTATAGACACAGAATTCCTTACGATCAAGATTACTTTCACTCTAATAACTCTTAATTTTAACTTACATTTACTAGTACAAAAATTTTATTTGAAATTTAAGCATGAATTTTATTTGTAAACTGTTCATTAATGCATTTGCCTAAATTTTTAAGTAATAATGCACCTTTATATACAACAGCAAACTTAAATGGGACTTTCTTAATTTCTTTACTAAAACTATGACTACTTTGGAATCCAACTTCACTCCCAAGGGTTCAAATTATCTCTGTGTTTTAGATTTTTTTTTTTTTATTACATATCCCACCCCTTCTGCTTGCTCTT
>PVKH010016892.1:0-15589 GCA_004027955.1 Chaetophractus vellerosus | reverse complement strand
TTTATAAGTTTACTTTTAAAACAACTACTTACCCACAGTCTCTTCTTTTGCCCTTCACCTTTTCTTTCTTCTGAGGAATTCTTTGACACAAGGAATCTATTATAACAACTCAGTTGAAAACTTTATAAAGATTCACATATAGAGAGAATGCTTGGAAATGCACAAGCTTCAGTTTAACTCATGCACAAAGATGCTGTTATTTAATATAGCAAGTATGACTTTATGAATTTTTGGTAAAGTTTCTTGCTTTACAAAAGACTGTATTTTGTAAATCTTTTTGGTGTCTTTGTTTCAGCTTTTGGTAACAGGCTTAAGATAAGTTTGAGCTTTGTTTTTTGTTTTAAATCTGTTCATAACCTATCATTCAGCTGCTACTTACTGCAAACTTACACTGAAACGAATGTCTTCTGAGTAATGGCGAGCTCTTCTACTTGTGTTAAGTGAGCATTACCATTAATCATGCAATGCCTGTTATCTTGAGGCATACAGTACCTGGTCTACTACCTTTCTCTAGGTGGTGCCCAGAAAACATGAGGATGTGATTCTAGAGCTGTTAATGAGCTCAATGTTCACACGAAAATCCGTATTACTACTCCGATGATTAATTTCTTACAACACCTCTTTTGCTGGTACCTATTTTCCATTAACTAATTTATTTCTTAAGGATTTGAACAAGAAAAAGTATTTTTTAAATCAATATTACACTTAAATTCTTCTAGCACCTTCTTAAGATTATTAAGTGAATAGAGATTTTGTTAATGAGTGTAATTGTTTCAAAGATTTTAAAAGGAGAAAATGTTGATTCAATTGTTTTAAAAGCAAGATATATTTATTTTAGAGATGACACTTCTAATAGAAATAATATAATTGAATGCATCTTATCATTCAGTTTCATTGCTCGTCAACATCCTGATCTTTCTGAAGAGGGCAGATGAAAGACTTATACTAGACTAAAGAGCCTTGTTATTTGGATCACACAAACATACATGCACGTGTGCACACACTTATACACATGCACACAGAGAGTGTCTGCTCCTAAAGTTTATATAGATCCTGTAAAATTACAGGCTAAATCTATGTACAAATCACTCACTTTGTGTTTCGTGCTATTTCCATGTAATATCACATAACAAAGTATAAAAATGCTTGGAGGTATCAAACTGTAGAATCAATAATGATGAAGTACATATTTAATATTAAATTTTCTTTACACATTATGTAAAGATTGCAAACCTTCTCTCCAAGATCTGTGCATAACATTGTAATTGAAATTTTTTTCTTAAGTTCCTGGAGCAAACTAATTTATTATTTTTAAATATGGTTCAGCTCATTATTTAAAAAATATCTAAAGGACATGCAATATAGGCATCAAACAAATCTTAAATTTATACATAATTAATTTTAAACAGCAAATTGATTATTAAGTGAGCAAATTAAATTACAATGAGCTGTTATTCAATGTGATTCTTTTTGCAACTTTATTGAAACAAGGCCACATAGAAAGCTCCATTTTTATTGCCTTCTGGAAATTTTCCTTTCTCTTTTTTCCTAAATAATCCAGATAAAACCTTGGCAATGAATAAAAATCTTTCCTCAGAAGTTCATATTTTGCAGACTGCCTCCCTATGAGGAGGCATATTTTGTATATGAGATGTATATTTTCCTCACACTGATTTGTAGTGAGCTGTTCAACAGGAAGAAAGGGTATAATATGAACTTTAATGGTACCTCTGTAAATATGATCAAGTAGGAGAAAACCTCAAGATATTTAGATAAGCTGGCCATGAAGATAGTTCTTAAGTGAAAGACTGAAAGAAATACCTAGATAATATAAGCAAAACTCAGGTATTTCAGTTACATATAGATTTCTCCTGAACTCATTTGGTATCCAAATTATTTGTAAAATTGAAGAATTCTTACTCTGCATCGACAGAATTGACCTGGTCTTCATTTCACCCTATTTTCATGAGTAACACATTAAAACTAAACCATATTTTCTCTTTTTCACAGTAAATTTCAGGGAAAATTATTATTATGAAAATGAGAAATTAATAACACTGTTAAGAGCCAAGTGACTAGGCCAAATATATGCCTGCCATTTAGCAACCCTATTCAAATCCCAGGCTTCCTCTGAGAAAGGCTTCCAAAGTTTGTATTATTGCCAGAATTTTGTAGTCCACTGATGTGGACAAATGGGCTAAATTGAAACCATTAAATTCATTCATTTTTAGATCACTGTCAGATTACACCCAAACCTCTAAGGTGAAAGTCAAATATGTTAATCAATATATCATGAAGCCACATGCAAAATGGTTTCAAGACATTAAAAATCTGTTAAAAATTGAAATATAAGTAATTCACCAAAGAAAATCATGTCTATAACAGGTTAAATTTCCATATCTCTAACATTTATACCCTCTAATAGATTCTGTTGTATTTCAGTCATGAAAAATTTAGCAAAAATATGTAGACTGTAATTGTTTTTTAATATAGCAGTGTGCTTAAATTTTGCTCAGGCTGATGCACTTTAAATGTTTGGATGTTTAATTACTTAAAATTAGTAATTGCTCTACTTGAGAGGCCAAAACTATTGGGGGCAGATTTCCAATTACCAAGTGTTTCTTTCTGACCATAGAAACAATAAAGGACTTGTGTCCATTGGTCCATTTTCCTTCCACATACACATCTCTGTATTTCAGTTAGTGTCGAAAATAATGAAAAAAGAGACGCCTAAGTTATGAGCATTTTCCATATTGTCACAATTAACTTCGTAGTCTGAAAAATAGAGTGTTTATTTGAACTTGCTGATTAAATTGAAGGAAGTTATTTTCTAACTCTATGAAGTTTTTTGTTTGTTTGCTTGTTTGGTTGTTTTTTTTTGATATGTGTTCATTGATGAATCCTATGCATGTAAAAACGTCCCTGGAACATTGTAGAGGTCTGTGGCAGATTGAGATTATTTTATGAATCCCCAAAAAGAGAAAGATTATGGTTTTTAAATTAATCTATTCCTCTGGGTGTGATATCCTTTGATTGCATTAAATTCAGTTGATGGTTCTTTGATTAGCTTCCTTGATAAGATTGCTCTAGAGCTTTTTTTTTATTTATTTATTACATATCCACCCCCCCTTCTGCTTGCTCTTGCTGTGTGTCCATTCTTCTGTGTTTTTTCTATGTTTGCTTCTTGTCTCCCCCCGTCTTTGCGGCAGCAGCGGCTCACTCCGTTCCTGTGTGGCTCCATTCCGTTTTCACGGGCGGCTCCGCTCCATGTTTTGTGGGCAGCAGTCCTCCATGTTTTTGCGGGCTGCCGCTTCGCAGGCAGCAGCTCCGCTTTTCATGGGTGACTTTGCCATGCCCGTGGGGGCTCCGCCCTGCCCGTGGCGGCTTTTTGCCTTGCCCACGGTGGCTTTTGCCCCACCCACGGTGGCTTGCCTTTCTCAAGGCCGTCTGCCCGCTCGGAGAGGTCCCCGGGAACCGAACCCGGGGCCTCCCATGTGGTACCCCAGCGTGCTCTTTATCCACTGAGCTATCTAGCTGGGCCGTGCTCTAGAGCTTTTGATTGGTCTACGTCAGAGAGGTGTGACTCAGGTTGAGTCTTAGCCCTCTTGCTAGGTGTGATATAAACCCAGAGACACAAAGAGACACAGACAGATAGAGGAAAAGGGAACAGGCATATTTGATTGTGCAAGGTGAGAGAGAGAACTACAGGAAAACAGGAGCCCCTGAGAGACTTAAGGAGGCTGGGCCCACAAAGCAGCTTAAGAGTTGAGGAGCCCTTTTATATGTCTGATTGCCCTCAGCTGAGCAAAAATCTTGGGAAGAAATAGGAGCAGCTGATATGGGAGGCCCAGGAAGAGATAAGACTTATTCCTGGCTGCCCTCAGCTGAGCTCAAAACTTGACAGAGATAGGCGGCCATCTTGCTTTGCCATGTGCCTGGACAACAGAATCAACAGTTGCTGAATTTGATTAGAAAACACCACTTATGGTGCCTCAGTTTAGACTTTTCACAGCCTTGGAACTGTAAGCGTTTACCCCAAATAAATCCCCTTTATAAAAGCCAACCCATTTCTGGTACTTTGCATTAAGTCTTTTGGCAAACTAAAACAAGTTCTAATTTAGTATCTGTTAAATGAGAAAAAATACTTTTTTGATGTAGAAAACAGATACATAAATATGATATGTCCCTCAATATTTTAACACTACCTGTAGCACATATATATACATATTTCCCATCTCTGACTCTATTTTGCAAAAACTATCATCCAAAATAATATCAACAATACGACAAAAACTTGGCTTGAAATAACCATCACAATTCTTACACAGGTAAAAGTACAGTTATTCCTATGATTTTTAGTGATAAATTCTTTAGTAAATGGATAAAATTAGTGTTAAGTGTGTCTATATAGTTATTGGCAAAAGGACTTTTCCAGCATCCCTCGATGTTGAATTCTTTTGGAAATTTGAGTTATTTAAAATGTTACAGGCATTTAAAAAGTTTAAGGTAAACATTTGTAATGAAAGAATACTTTTGAAATGTTCTTCTTATCACTTCTCACTTCTCAGCCTTTTGGCTAAGATCAAGTGTAGAAATGTTCTTCCTGAAAATCTCATACTTGAATATGATCAATTATGTAGATCCAACTAGCAATTTTTAGGAAATACAAAACAAAAGAATAAGAACACCATAAACAGTCCCAGACTTTAGAATATGCTTCAGGAAAAACAACCCAAGTTCATCAACAAGTAAATTGGATTGAACAGGAGATAGAAAGGGAACCAGTGCCTTAAAAGAAGTACCAATTTCAATGTGGTTTATGATAAGAGTTATTGTGTTAAAATTGTCCATTTCTGTTTTATGTTTGCTAAAATCTTTTAAAGACTAAGGACTTGAGTCTAAAACTTTCTAAAGGTAATTTGGAATTTAAAATTCTGGATATATATTACTAAGTATTTTGTTTACTCTTAAATGTCTTTAAATATACTGGCTTCCAGACAACCTGGGATATATGGGTCCCCAGCCTATTATAGGTTTCTTGGTTTAATTTTTAACAAAGATATAAGTGATATTACCTTTGAGAATAAATTAAAAATTCCATTGATATTTCACATTTTAGTTGTCTAGGCAAAACTAATAAACTGTATGTTGCAATTATTAGCTAGATTTAAATCTAGCCAACTTTAACTAAGTAAACATCTAATGTAATGCTGATGGCAAATAAAGTTTCCCTTTTCTTTCTTTATCATATCCCAACCATGGAAAATTATTATATCTCATGAATGAAAGAAAACTGACAGGTAGGTTGCCCTTGTTAGATATAAACTACAATGAATCAAATGTCATCTGTCATATTCATCAAAACATTATGTCACTTTGATGATGTCTGATTTATTTTCTTCTGTAAGGTGAACAGCTAGCTGTGAATAAATTTTGATTTAATATGTGAAATGAGTAAAAATATGACTAACTACACAATTTATTAATGGTATTCATTTTTATTATGTTTAAACTTGAGGTCCTATTTTCCTTTAACATTGTAATAAAATATAATTGTTTTAGTTGACATGATTAAAATATCCCTGCTATGAGAAAATATTTAATAGAAAATTATGACCTTAAAAAATTTAACAGTAACTCAATTACTGTATTGCTTAAGGCTCATAAATACCAATTTAAATTGGGATTTACTTGTAAACATGAACATAATACTTAATCCACAATCTGGGGTATTTTAAAATTACATTAGAATACACTTTTAGAATTAAAGCTAACTAAAATAACTTGTTGAATAACAACAAGATATGGCACATTTGAAATTCAGCACCTTAAGTCTTTCAAATTCACTAACAATTATAGAACAGATTCAACCAGACCCTCAGTTTTCCAGAGTTAATTGAAGTTTGGATATGGCTTTTAGGATGGCAATTTTAATTTCCTTTCATTCTTTGGTATTTCACAAATTAGCCATTGCAAAGCAAAATTATTACATTAAAATTTAAAGTTTGGAGCATTTCCCCATAGCATGTATGAGTACAATAATAGGTGAAAAAACCCAAGTCCATTTGAAGATCCAAAGTAGGCTATTGTTGTACTTTTGGGTTTTATTTCTAAGCTGTTACCTTCGATTACACTCATTTTACATTTTCTTTTATTGCTAAGTCAAAATTTATCATAGTGAAAAACCCTTTTATTTTTGCATATTAGAACATGAAATTTTAAACCATGTCAATATTAAAAGAAAATTCACTTCATTTTGATTAGATGTGTACTGAACACTAACAAAAGAAATGCAATGATGATTGTATGGAAAATTCATTATTAATATATCATATTTTTTACAGATTTATCAACAGAAAAATATCAATAATTAAATAGCCTATTTGGAAAAGTTTTCAAAATCTCAGTTTTACAGCATTTCCATAGAACTATTGACACTTGCAATAACAAAAGATAATTGAATTCATTTAGAGTGTTTTCCAATAGAACTACAAGCTAAGTCAGAAATGTGAGTCTTATATGTAATTTGAAATTTTCCAAGGTCACATTAAAAATGTAAAGAGAATATGTGCAATTAATTTAATATTTCCTTTAACCCAATATATCCAAAATATAATCATTTTGACATATAATCAATGTAAAGATATTAATGAGATATCTTGCATTCTTTTTTTCCTATTAAGATTTAATCCAGCATGTATTTTACATGCATAGCATATTTCAATTTGGATTAGATGCATTTCAAGTATGCAAAAGCCATGTGTTGCTACTGGCTACCATATTGGTTTGCATAGAAGCTGAAGAGCTTCCCACTACTTTGATTTAAAGATGTGAGATTTCTTCATTTGAAGTGGGTTGATGTGAAAGAAAGCTATAATGTGATGTATTCAGATAGGCACTGGCTGCCATAGAGGGAGTAGGGATATTGACTACAATCATAAACTCTGATGTCCACAGTGGCTGAGTCCTTGGTCTCCTAGTTACCAGATGTTTGTCCTTGGGCATGCACCCTTCCTCCGATTTTCTGAGTTTCCTCAACAGTAAAATGAAAATAATAATAAGACATATCACAGAGTAGTGATTCAATGTATATACAATGCTTAGTACTGGGCCTGGTACATTTTGAGAATTACTGTAGGTGTTCCTATTTTACCAAACTTACTATCCTTACCCAAATCATTTAACCCCTCTCTATTACTCTCTATTGTTGTTACAAAAAAAAGCCAATTTGAAATAATGTTGATTAGTAAATGTCTTTCAGCATTTTAAGTGTTCTTAGATGAATATGTGACCGTCAACTAAAATGTGTGCTTGTTCTCTGGAATGTATTTGTAAGATGAGGCAATCACTTTCTCAGAACTAGCTACTTAAATCTAAAATCAATTATTAAAATTTTAAAGACATTTCCCTAATATTTATACTATTACTCTCAAGAGCAAATTGAGCCTATTCATTTCTTCCATAGTATTTAAATCAAATTTCTGAGTATTTTCATGTAACTTTTCAGTTATCATTGGACAAAGCTTTTCATCCTTTAAAATTTTTTTTTTTTTCCTTTTTAATCTCTACTTATAATGCCACTTGATTCCCTTAGTCATTTTGGTCTTTTTCTCTGAACTCCTTCCAATCTATCTAAGTTTCTCTGCTACTGAGGCAAGCAAAACTGAATGGCACTTTGATGCAGTTCACCAGAATTACATAAAGAAGGCTATCACCCAAGTGTCCCTGGATGTCATGATTCTTTTCCTGAAGATCAAAGTAACACTGAACTTTCATGCATTTTTGAAGCATCAGCCAGATCTTTTCAGTGGATGACTAAGGTGCTCTTAGAAGAGAACAGTCAAAATTAATAAGACTCAGACAGAGGGTCTAAAAGAAATGGAATCTATTCAACAGTTTCTTCAGAAACTATTTTTTAGTAAATTTTGACAGACTTTATGTTGAAAATTGGACTTTATCAAAGTTAATTTGAGACATATTTATTGTTAACTGACATAGGGAATTGGAGCTAGAAAAAGTAAATGATGGGAAAGGTATATGTAGACATGACAAATGTTTTGTGGACTTATTGAGTTGATAAATAAATCATTTATAAATATATCAGAATACAGAAAACTTATTTTTAAGTCCTGCTTTCCTTTCTTATTTCCCTCCTTTTTTTCCCTTGCTTTCTTTTATGATGACCATGCCCAGAATTTTTTTGCTAACTAAATTCCTTACTACATAATTTATTTATTTTTGGTAATTGCATGATTTTATACTTATAGTATCGCTATATTTTCAGTGTTAAAAGAGTAATTCTATAATTTTGCATTTGTTGCCATTTACAAAATGTATTGGTTATGCATAAATTACATAGATTTTATCTCAATTGTACATCCTATACAATTTCAGATAGATTAAATGGTGGAAAACTTATTGAAAAATGCATTCTAAGATAAGTTTATGAAGATGAAAGTTGTTTATAAGGGACTTCCTTTCACTTTGAGGAATTTGTGTATGGAAGGACAGGATAAAAATTCTTAATGTAATTAGGATTCATTAACATTATGAAGAACAGATAGCATTTAGGCCAATACCCATCTATTATTCTTGACTAATAGAAGAAAACAGTACTGTTTCATTGATACCCTGTGATCCTGTTTTGTACATCAACACCATTAAATTTATTTGTGTTTCTATCATCATATGAGAGCACCATGAAAGCGGGGAATATAAAATCTCTTTTTTCTTTGAATAATAAATCCCCATAACCAGTTGACTGTTACTCTTTGATAATAGATAAGTGCTGTTGAATTAGAAAAACACTTCTTTTGTTAGAAAAGTTGTAGGGTTACAGAAAAACCGTGTCGAAAATAGAGTTCCTATATACACCCTCAAACATACAGTATTCCTTATTATTAACAATCTGAATTAGTCTGGTACCTGTGTTATAATTGATGAAACAATATTTTATAATTATTCTATAGTGTATTGTTTATACTAAGGTTCATTTTTTAATTATACAATCTTATATATTTTTAAAATTTTAATCCTAGTAACATATACACAACCTAATTTCCCCTTTCAGCCACACTTAATTATATTAATCAATGATGTTAATTACATTCACAATATTGTGCTACTATTACCACTATCCATTATCAAAACGTTTCCATCACCTCAAACAGAAAGTCTGTACCAGTTAAGCATTAAATCCCCATTCCCAACCCCTCCTCCCAGTCCCTGGTAATCTGTATTACAGATTCTGGCTATACATTTGCATATTCTGATTAATCCATATAAGTCAAGTCATACAATAGTTTCCCTTTTGTGCCTGGCTTAATTCACCCAAGATGATGTTTCAAGGCTTCTCCAGGTTGTCACTTGTATCACAACTTCATTCCTTTTTTGTGGCTGAATATTTATATATATATAAATATATATAGAAAGAGAAGTAGATATTTATATATACACACATTTTTTTATCCATTCATCAGTTGATGGACACTTGGGTTGCTTCCATCATTTGGCAATTGTGAATAATGCCACTATGAACATCGGTGTGCAAATATCTGTTTGAGTTCCTGCTTTCAATTCTTTGCAGTATATACCTAAAAGTGGGATTGCTGGATCATACAGTAATTCTATACTGAACTTCCTGAGGAACCGCCAAATGGTTTTCCACAGCAGCTGCATCATTTTACATTGATGTTTCTATTTCTCCACATCCTCTTCAACATTTGTAATTATCCATATTTTTATAGTAGCCATTCTAGTGGATGTGAAATGTTAACTCATTGTGGTTTGATTTGCATTTTCCTAATGATTAATTATGTTTAACATCTTTTCAAGTGCTTTTTGGCCATTTGATATCTTCCTTGGAGAAACATCCATTCAATTCTTTTGCCCATTTTAAAATTGTATTGTTTTTTGCTGAGTTGAAGGATTTCTTTATATAATTTTGGATATTAGCGCCTTATTGGATATGTGGTTTCCAAATATTTTCTACCATTTTCTAGATTACATTTAAAAATTTTCATGATAGTCATTTGATGTCCCAAAGTTTTTAAAGTACTTTTAATTTCTTAAAGTACTTTTAATTTCTATGGCTTTAAGAGTAATATCCTTCATTTCATTTGCGATTTTAGGTACTTGTGTCCTCTCTCTTTTTTTTCCTTGTCAGTCTAGCTAAAGATTTGTAGATTTTATTGGTCTTTTCAAAGAAACATTTTGTTTTTTTTATTCTCTCATTGTTATTTTCTATTTCATTTATCTCTGTTCTAATCTTCATTATTTCTTTCCTTCTGTTCACTTGGGGTTCTTTTGATGGATCTTCCAGTTTTGAGGCTAGGTCTCTGATTTGAAATCTTTCTTTTCAAATATAAGCATTTAGAGCTAAAATTTCCCTCTCAGCACTGCCTTATACTGCATCTCCTAAGTTTGTTGTGTTGTGTTGTGTTGTGTTTTCATCTTCTTTCACCTCAAGATATTTTCTAATTTCCCTTGTGATTTCTTCTTGTATCCATTGGTTATTTAAGAGTATATTGATTAGTTTACATATACTTATGAATTTTCTATTTCTCCCTTTGTTAATTTCTCGCTTCATTCCATTGTGATTGGAGAAGATACATTGTATGAATTTAATATCTTTAAATTTATTGAGACTTGTTTTGTGACCTAACATATGGTCTACCCTGGATAATGATCCATGTGCACTAGAGAAGAATGTGTATCTTATTGCTGTGGGGTGTAGTGCCCCCTGGGTTTGTCTATTTAAGCTGCTTTAGAGTTGTGTCCAAGTCTTCTATTTCCTTACTGATCTTTTGTCTAGATAGTCAATACATTTTCAAAAGTGGTCTATTTAAATCCCTACTCTTAACGTCAATATTTGCTTGATATATTTTGGGGTTCTGCCATTAGGTACATATATTTTTATAATCATTATATATTCTTGCTGAATTGACTCCTTCATTGATATATAATGACCATCTTTGTCTTTTTTAACTGCTTTGACTTAAAATCTATTATATCTGATCCCAACTCTCTTGGTTGTTACTTGCATACTTTTTTCCATCCGTTCACACTTTTACTTTCAAACTACTAATGTCTTTGAATTTAAGGTGAGTCTCCTGTAAACAGCATATGATTGGGTCCTGCTTTTTTCCCACTCTGCCAGTCTCAACATTTTGACTAGAGAGTTTGAATTTACATTTAAATTAACTACTCATGAAGCAGTAGTTTCTTCTGCCATTTTAAAATTTTGTCTTTGAAAGTATTATACCTTTTATGATGCTCAATTCTTTCAGTATTTATCAGAGGTCTTTATTTCTTTATGCCACATTGATTCATTATCTAGTGTCATTTCCTTTCAGTCAGAATAACTCCCTTTAGCATTGTTTGTAGAACAGGTCTAGTGGTGATAAATTCCTTCAGGTTTTGTTTATTTGGGAATGTCTTAATCCTTCCCTCATTTTTGAAAGAAAGTCTTGCCAGATATAAAATTCTGGGTTGGTAATTGTTTTCTTTTAGCAGTTTAAATATTTTGCACTACTGCCTTCTTGCCTTCATGGTTTCTGATGAGAAATCTTATTTGGATTCTATTGTTCATATCTCATTGCTATTGTCTTGCAGCTCTAGAACTTTTCTCCTTGTTCTTGGCATTGAGCAATTTGAATATTATATGTCTGGATGTGATTTTCTTGAAATTTATCCTTTTTGCAGGTCCTTGGACTTCTTGAGTGTGCATATTCATGTCTCTTGTTACATTTGGGAAGTTATCCTTATGCCCCTCTCTCTATTTCTTATCCTTGTGGGACTCCCATAATGTAAATATTAGTACACCTGATGTTGTCCCACAGGCCTCTTTGGCTTTACTTTTTTCATTATTTTTTCTTCTTCCTCCTTAGCATGAATCATTTCAACTTTCTTATCTTTAAGGTCACTGATTCTTTCTTCTGCCAGCTCCAATCTGCTGCCGAAACCCTTTGGGGAATTTTTCATTTCCATTATTGTGGTCTTTGTCTACAGTGTTCCTGCTTTGTTCATTTATAAAATTTCTATCTCTTTATTGAGATTCTCAGATTGTTCATCCATTTTTTTTGCTGATCTCCTTTAGTTCTTTCTGTGTGTTTTCTTTTAACTCCTTGAGCATATTGAGGATCGATTTTTAAAAGTCTTTGACCAGTATGTACAAAGTCTGGTCTTCTTCATTGATGGAGTGTGGATTTTTATCTTGTTCCTACAGATGAGCCATAGGCTTCTTTTAAAGTGTTGATTCTCGGATTTAGTCCCAGAGCTATCTCTTCCTTAAGTTTGTTTTCTTGATTAAGCACTTGCCCAATTACTGCAACCCTTTAACTGTTTTCTGATGCTCTTACTAGTTGTTTAAAGATTCTGTGGGGAAACAGCACCCTGGAGCATCTTCAACTTGCATCTTAGTCGACTGGACACAAAGAGATCATTTTTATAACTGATTTCTGTCAATGTCTATTAGAGGAAAGATTGAAATAGTCTCTGAATTAAAACTCCACATTATGACATCTACTGTGTTGTATGAATTCACACATTAACATGTGAATGCCAAGATCTTGTATTCTTCAAATTTTTAAATGATATGCCTGAACTCCAAAATTTTTATTTGCTTTGAATCAAAATACATTACACTTTATTAGGATTTCTGAGAAGTTGACTATATTGGCAGCTTTTAGATATGTTGTCTGAAATTGAAAAAGCTGAATATACCAACATATATAATATAAATCCATTTTAGAGATTATGAAAATAATTTCATTGAATCTCAGGCTAACTAATATTTCAAACTCATAATACCAAGATATATGTGTTAATATATAATCTTTCTAATTATTTTCACTATCAAGGTTATACCAATAGAGGGAGGTTTTTATTTTCAGCAAAAAGTATCCAAGCTAGTCATCTAAATCCAATATTTTTATTTCTACATCAGGTGAGTGTGGAATCTGCACTAATTCTAGTTAAAATTTCACTTATAATTGCACATTATATTACAAACTGAAATGTATTTCTATTTTGCTAAGGGAAAATTGATGTTAACTATGTTTTTTCTGAGGGAAAAGGAATTAGTAATCTATGTACATTAAAATAAAATTATTATATAGGAGGACAATCGGATTTTAATTTTTCTTGTATGATCCCTTTGGACATAAGAGCAATAATGTCTTCTAATTCTTATTATTAGTAGTAACCAATTTATATTTCCCATAGCACACATCTCCTAATTATTTCTTTAAATGTGCCACTGAAAACCTCTAAACGGAATTGTAGATGGTTATATACATTTGAGTAATTTTAGAAAATATAGTTCCCTAAACGAACATTTTGAATATATATATTCAAAATCATATATATGATTTTGCCATGTGACTTTGCTTTCCTTAAACTTTTACATTTTTAAAAAATATCTTTTTCTTAACACTATAAATACACTCTTATTTTTCAAAGTAATGAAATAATTGTGTACACTTTTTCCCAAAGAGTATCCATGCTAATTTGTTAAAAATAAATTGGGGCATATAATTAGCTGTAATATGTAACTCCCTAAAGAAAAATTTTGTAAAATAATTTCTCAAAGTGGTATGTTCTATTGTACTGATGGGAGTATTTCTCAGCAAACATTTGTTTAGAGAAATATGCAGTCAGCAGTGTCGTACCAACATTTTTGTATCTTAGAGGTAGCAAATGTAACTATTGATCCTAATGAAAACATGAATTTAAAATTGACAATTACACTTACTTTAAGCATCCATCAGATTTTTTCACTTTGAGTTGCTTGCTGAATCACTTATTTACTTGGAAATGGTCCTCTCAAGACATGTCTGAGAGTTCAATTAATAATTGTAAAGAGGAGCTATATATGCACCAAAAAGTGTCTCTTCATGTGACATTTACTTGATGTTTTCTTCTGCCTACTACATGGGAAAAACTAAAAGGCAAGCTATCCAAAATGAAGTCCTGACTTCCTGATGCCATTTATACCAAACTTATATATCTCTTTATTACAGTTTATCATATTGTAAAAAAACTAAAAGCCAAGGTATCCAAAATCAAGACCTGACTTCCTGGTATCATTTATACCAAACTTAGAGTGCTCTTTGTTAAGTTTTATCAAATTGTACCTGAGTTTTATTTCATCTTTTCATTTTTTCCCCATTAACTATAAACCTATTGAGGAAAGGAACAATGACTTATTCATCTTTGTAGCTTTTAGCACCCAGAGGAGAGTCTTCCATCTACTATTTGCTTGACAAAACAAGAATGAAAAAATAGGGACACATGAATTTACAAACATGGGCATTAAACTTCAGAACTAATAAATAACAGTTAAAATAAGTACTTTTAAAAATGAGCTTACTATTTAAGAAATTAGTTATTGTGATACAGCAAATATTATAGATGTTTTCTCATGAAAACCTTTTAGAAATAAATTTACTGTTGAATTGCATAACTTTCTGAATTCCATCCTTGCCTTTTTTGGTTATTGTGGTAATTTGTAGAGTTTGAAAATGTGATTATAGGAAGTTATTATTTCTCTCTTTTTAGTAGATGGAAAGCTATCACTAGTATTTCTTCTTTGCAGATTAGACATTTTCTTTAAGAAGAAATGAAATACAACAATTTTTATCTATTCTGTGTCTAGCTGTCAAAGACATTATTTTTTTATCCACATAGTAAGAAAATACAACATAATAGTTTTGCTCACGTACATTTAGCTTTGTTCAAATTGTCTGGTAATGAGAGAATTTGGAGATTATCTTTGAAAAGGTAACTCAAAGAAAAAAATAACTAAAAATATTGCATTTACAAATTCTCTTAAAAGCCTATTAAGAAGCTATTAAACTTCCATGCAAAACACTGCACTGCTTTGCAAGTAATGATATCCATGGTGTTAGAGTTACTTCATAAAATCATACTTGCATCCATTTTTCCTTTGAAGGAAATGAATAAGTATTTATAGAATGACTGAATAAGTATTTCATAGAAAATGGTGGTCTGTAAACAGTCTAGAATGGCTGTTTTCCTTTGAAAATTCAACATCTCATGTTCTTTGCATGAAGTTAAAATAAGGTTGCTGACTTCTGAATATGAGGAGCAAATAGGGAAACTTGTATTATTGAAGAACTCATTATTTTAAAAAACTACTTAAAATGCTGTAGCCGTTTGATATAATTATGAATTCCAAAAATCAATATTGAATCATGCTTGTAAACTGATCTGTTCATCTGCGCATGATTAGGTTATGATTAGGGTGTTGACTGGGCCATGTTAGTAGGGCATTGAGCACCACCCCTCAGTGGGTGTGGTCTCAAGTATAAAAGGCAAGGCCAAGGACAGAGGAAGCAGATTTGAAAAGCAGTTCTGATGTTGGAGAGGACACCCCAGGAGAAGACAAGTGAGCCGTTCACATGAGAGTTTACAGCTGACCTTGTGGAGCAAGCAGAGGAGCTAAGCCCAGAAAGAAACGCATCCCTGGTGTAATGGTTTGAGTTTGATTGAATTATGAATTCCAAAAATATAGATTAGATTATGTTTGTAAACTAATCTGTTCATCTGGGCATGATTAAGTTGCGAG
>PVKH010016890.1:0-15589 GCA_004027955.1 Chaetophractus vellerosus | reverse complement strand
ACACAGACCCCTTCATGTGTGCATTCCTCTCCCCCAAGTAGCTATTTCATCCCTTATCTCTCTCCATACACACCAAAGTTTCCTGCCCCACCCTCACTCCCACCTAATGACCCTGTTTCCTTCTGTTTAAAAACAGCTTCATTGAGGTGCAACTGACACACTGAAAACTGTAATTTTACATGTTACAGTTGTTATGGCTTGATGTGTTGACACATGTATCCACCTATGAAGCCAAGACTAAGGTAAAAAACACAACCACCACCACCAGAGTTCCCACCTGCCTTTTAGCCATCTTCCCTTCTTCCTCTGTTCTCATCCCCAGCAACAACTGACATGCAACTTCATATGAATACATTCAAAACTCACACAGCATTTCTCTCCCTTTTTCTCTCTCACCTTTGCTCTGCCTTCTTTAACTCAACAAAATTATTTGGAGATCCATTCTTGTGGTGTCTATCCATAGTCCATTGCTCTTTATTGCTGAGTAGGATTCCATGGTGCAGCTGGGCCATGGTTGGTTCATGCCCTCCCCTGTCAATCAGCTTCTGGGTTGGCTCCAGCTTTGGGCCTTTTCAGATAAAGCTGCTGTGACCTTCGGGGACATGCTTAGTGTTACAGCAGGTTTGCTGTCATTTCTCTTGGGTGAACATCTAGGAGTTAAGTGGCAGGGTCACATGACAACCATTAGGCCTGGCACACCTGCTTTCTGTCTCCTCTCCCTCCCACCCACTAAGTGGGTACACATGGCCTCTCCTCTCCTGTCACACATCAGGCAGGCTTCAACCTCAGGACCCCCACTTCCTTCCTGTTTCTGCCCACATAACCCCTTCTTGGGGAGATCTTCTCTGACGACCAATTTAAAATTGCCCTGCTAGCCCCCCACATGTCAGACCATGTTGCTCTCTGCATGTGTAACACTTGGCCTCTCTAACATACTGCTCATCAGCATCCTCCCACCAGCAGCTCTGAGAGCACAGAGCTTTTTTTCTGATGGACATCTATCACCTGGTGCATATCAATCACCCAGTACTTCCTGATATGTAGGAAGCACTCACTGGTGATTATGTTTCCTAGGATTCCCTGGGCTATTGGAACAAAGTCTCTTCTGAGACTCTGTCCATTTTCTGGGCCCCCAGAGCTGAAGAAGGCCTCACCCACTTTTCCCAGCCCAGTGTCCACCATGGAGCTGAGACAGCTTCTGTCCTATGGCCAGGTGAGGCCTTCCTTCCAAACTCTGTTTATTTCTCTCCTACCACCTGTGTTAAATGGGGAGGGACAGAGCCCCAGGAGGGGCTTTGATAATGCATTTGGGGTGAATAACCCAAGTAAAGATAAACCAGCTGGAGAAGATGACCAGGGGACATGAGCAGGGAAATCAAGACTGAGCCCAGGGCTCCAGAGGAGGCTGGGGTATCTCTGGGGTCAGGAGATTGGCAGGGAGGGTCCTAAAGCCTGGCCACAGAGTGTGATGCTGTGTTTCATTCTCTAGGTGCAATAGTCCAATGACACCTTCTGGGAAGCATGGATTGTCTTTGTGGTTTCAGGTGGCATCTAGGCTGAGACTGCCTCCATCACCAGGCAGCACCACAGGAAGAATTGAGGGGCTTTGCTGGCTGTTTATGATGATGAGCTACAGAGCTTTATACTGTATTTAAAAAGGAGGTCTCCAGAATTCCCTGAGGTGGGTCTCCAGAGTTGCTCTGAGGGCTTCTTTAGGCCACTGCCATGTTTGAATAATTTAGCTAGTTACTCTCTATAGTGGAGAAAAAATTTGAGAAATGTTCACAAGATCAGAAGTCTAAGAATGCCTGTCCCTGCTTAGGCAGCAATATATCAGAGAATCCAGCTCCTGGGACAAGTTCTGTGCAGTTCAGGCCTTTCTAGAGAGAGCATAATGTTGCACAGCTTGCATCTTCATACCTGTCCTATGGTACAAGGTACAACTCCCCACCCAGCTACCTTGGGAAGCCACCTGTGAGCCATGTCCTGCCATTTCTGTGTTCACAGTGGCTTCTCCCTGGAGTCCTGAGAGACAAATTTGGTTGGAGATGCCCCAGGCAGGGTGGGATATGGTGGATTTTCACATTAGGTTGTTGTTCATTTTATTTTCAAAACAAATATTCTGTTTGATTAAAGTTTAATGTTTTGTACTCCCCCTTTAATCTACTTAACTTTATATCCTGGACATCTATCCATATCAATGTTTAGAGATGAAGGCTGTTTAATCCTGGATAGACTTTTGCAACATATATGTGCATTAACTGAGGTATCTGGGCCCTATTAATGCACACTTAGATGGGTGCATCAGATTTATGAGCAATATTTGGAGGCTATCTCTGTCATTTGCACTTTTCCCTTTACCTGATTTTTTCCTTGGGATGAATTCCTGGAAGGAGAATTTCTGGATCGGTCCTAGGAGACCCAGGGGTTGTACTTAGGATCCCTTAATGTCTTGGTGATGTACCTGGGTATCTGTTCACCTCCCCATGTGCTCAGATGTGTGGTCTGGCCTGGGGACTTGTCAGAGGTGAAGTTCATGGTCCTAGGATTCAGGGATCCAGAGAAATCAGACCCTGACACTACTCCCAGCAGCCCCAAGCTGGCCTTCAATCCTTCCTTCCTGTGGGATCATGTGTGCAGAGAGGAGAAGCCAAGGCTGGGAGAGTGTAGGGAGGAGCTTCATGTCCACAGGTTGTGACGATGGCTAGAGCATGAGTATCTTGGCCAAGATTGGAGAACGGCATGTGGGGAAAGGGACAACTGCATTAGGCAGCAAGAAGAACAAGGGTGTGGGATATTTTCCCAAGGTTGGAAAGGAAGACTACAGAGCACATAGAGCCCTCAGTACCTGTGGAATCATCTCTGGCCATTTGTCTCCCCTCCAGCCTTTCACATGGGTGGTTCAGGAGCTGCCAGCTCTCATCCACCTTCCTCCCACCCACTCCCACTTTGCATACCTGGGACCTTCACTCATGCTCACTCTTAGTCACATCCCACTTTCATTTGCCAAAACTCTGCATGTCCAAGTTTTTGGCATATATATCTGTAATACATATATTCATTCAGCTCATGAATGAATATATATTTTCACAAATATGTCAACTCATTCAGTGACACATTCTGCATTGCCTAAAAGCACATTCATGCACAGTGTTTGAGTTTCATGGACTGCTCAAGCAAATAACATGAAATGGAAATTTATTAGCTTATGGTTCTGAGGCTAAACTACAGTCCAAATCAAGGCATCAACAAGGTGATATTTCCTTCCAGAAGACAGTGGCATTCTGGGCCTGGCTGCTGGCAATTCTTGACTTATCTGTCACATGGCAGGGTATATATGGTGGCATCTCCTGATCTTGTCCTCTTCCAGGTTCCAATGGATGACCAGCCACTTTTCCTCCATGGCTTTCTCTCTATGTCTGAATTTCCTTCTGCTTATAAAGGACTCCAGTAATAGGGTGAAGACTCATCCTGATTGAGGTGGGCCACACATTAACTGAAAAAAAAATATCATCAGAAAGTCCAAGTTACAATGGGTGGGCACCACTGGAGAGTATTAAATTTAAGAACATGTTTCCCTGGGCGTACATACAGCTTAAAATCACTACACACAATTTTGAAGCAATCAGAAACTTGCAGAAAATTAGCAAAGACAGTACAAACAACTTTTCTTTTGTTCTCTTTAGCCACTTAAGAGTAAGTTATTGAACTGATACACTGTTATTCCCCAATACTTGTATGTCCATTTCCCTCAAATAAGGAATTCTACATAACCAAGTATCAGGAAATCAAAACTGAACCATTACTGCCATCTAATCATTAGTTTAGTCAGTTGTTCCAAAAATGTGCCCTGATAGTGAAAATAGCCAGTCCACTATCATGTGACCTTCAGTTGATGTGTTTTAATGCCATTAGGTTACCCAGTCTTCCCTTGACTTTCATGAGCCCGATGCTTTTGACAATTGCAGGTGAGTTATTCTGTAGAGTGTGCTCCTACATGGTTTTGTCTAATGTTTTCAGTTACACATATCAGAGAAATGGTGCTGGGTCCTCCTGGCTGCTGGCAGGTGCTCCTGAATATACTAATCCCCTTACTGATACTGTTCAACAAATCACCTGATGAACATTGTTCATCAAATTTTCTGCATGTATTTATGTATGTGTTTGTTTCAACTTGGGCTCATGTTTTCCTATTTAATTCAATAGGTTATAGGCTATTTATATCATTAGTTATTCTAATGCCCCAATTTTCCTTGATTTGGCCAGTGAGGACCTTGCAAGCTGACATCTTTTTCCTTTTGATAAATTGCTTGATTCATTGAGCCCTTCTCTGTGTTCTAACCATAAAAGTGCTGTAAGCTCAGATATTATTTTTCCTGCCACAGCCCTGGAACTAACCGTTTCTCCAAGGATCCCTGGTTCCTTTCCATGGAGAATTGTATCCAGACACCAAGTTCTGGGTGCTGGGTGTACACCTTGCTGCTGGGTGATGATGGTGTCCAGGTCTTCCTGCTCTCAAGTGGCTCCTGGGGCTGGCACAGCCTGATAGAGCAGCTTAAGAAGGCTGGCATGTCCAAGACTCTGGCCTGCATGAAAGTGCTTGAGATGGTCTTTCCAGGAGTGCACCCCAAGAGGAGAGTGCCCTTAAGTTCCCTTTTTGCTTTTTATTTTGAAGTACTTTCAATCTTATGAGGTATTTGCAAAAGTAATAGAAAACTATGCAGAGAACGCCAACATATCCTGCAAGTAGATATGCAGATCCACACATTTTGCCATATTTGATGCATCACTTTATCTAGTTTTCTATCTATTTCCAAACATTTGAGAGTAGGTTTTATACATGCCCAATGGTTTTGGCAACTTGAGGACTTGAAGCAGATCTCTCAGCCTGAGGATCTGCCTGTGTGTGAGTGTGAATATGTGTGTACACCTGTGGGGAGGGGTGAGTGAACTGGGCCTGGACCTCATGTCAATGTGAGATGTCTCCTCAGAGACTCACAATAAAACTTGTAAGCCCAGCCTAATGCTACCAACCCCAGCCCAATTCCAAGCAAAATCCAAACACACGTACACACTTTAACAAAACAAAATGAAACCATAGAGAAATAACAAACAGCAATGCCAGAAAAAGGGAAACTGGGCCCAAGTTCAGAAAAAGTCAAGCATCAGATCCAAAAGGCTGGCCATTCTTAGAAGCAACTTTTAAAAGGCAAGAACGTGAAAAACAAAGCACAAGTCTTCTTGGGAACACATTTAGACTTACAGATATGTCTGACATTCTGTAAAAGACTGTGCTCTTGAAGCTGATGTGCCAAGATACAGAAAAGTTTGGACTTCAAACTCCTCACCACCCCTTGCACTCAAGTGAACATCTCACATAATTATTGTCATTATCAGTGACAGGAACTTAACATTTGTACAATATTAACTAAACTATAGCTCTTTTTGGAAATTCAGCAATTTTCCCATGAATGCCCGTTTCTTATCCAGGGCCCACTTTGTATGAGCTGTTATTTCACAGAATCCACTCCAGCCTTTAACATTTCCTCCATCCTTCCTATCTTTCATGACCTTCATGCTTGTTTCTATTTTGGGAATTTTAGGCAGAAAATCTCTGGATTAAACTGTTTGAGAATTCTTTGTTACCATTCAATTCATTCTTTACTCAACATAGACTCTTTTAATTGGACATATGCTGTTTTCATATACTTCTCTGCACACAAAATGATTCTTGCATCAATGACAGATTCTCCTGCTGAAGAGTTTCCACACCATGAGGAGCATCCATTCTTAGCTACACTCAGTCTTTCCATTCATGTTGTCAATTGATGTCACCTGCAAAATGACAGTTCTCTTTTTTATTCTTGAAGGATATCAAGTTCTTGGTCAGCTGTTTGTTCCTAAAAGCACGTTCTCTTACAACATCCACTGATTTTTTCATTTTTTAAACTTATTGAAGTATATCACTCATACATAAACATACATAAACAATAAGTGTATAGTAATAGTTGTGAATTTACAAAACAAACATACATAACATCATATAGGTTCTCATATCTCAGCCTACCACCAATACCTTGCATTATTGTGAAACATTTTTAACTAATGATTAAAAAGCATTCTCAAAATATTACCACTAACCAAAGTATCTTATATTTGGTGTATTTTCCCCCAACCCACAATATTATTATTATTATATGTTTTATACATGAACATACATAAACAATAAGTGTATAATATAAGTTGTGGACTTACAAAGCAAACATTCATAACATCATACAGGGGTCCCTTACATCAACCCACCACCAACACCTTGCATTGTTGTGAGACACTTGTTACAAATTATCAAAGAATATCATCAAAATCTTACTACTAAATATAGTCTATATGTTACATTGGTGTATTTTTCCCCAAACCCATTCTATTATTTTTAAATATATTTTAATTACAAAAGTTGTAAACTTAGAAAACAATCATGCACCTGTGCAGAATTCCCTCTGTCAACACACCACACTATGTGGAACACTTGTTACAGATTATGAGATAATATCATCAGACTCTTACAACCAACCATGCCCCCTAACATACATTTGGCACATCTTTGGCATAGATGCATGAATATCACACCATTACTGTTAACCACGTCCATAGGTCACTCCAGTTGTATTTTTCCCATGCTGCTCCATATTCCCACCACCCTGTAATAATGATGTACATCTGCTCAACTCACAAAGGACACTCTTGCATCTCTACCATCAACCAGAATTTTCATCCACCTCTGGGTTTACTGTGTTATTCAGTTCCTAGATTATTATTCTCCAGCTTTCTTTCAATTGACATTTACATCCCTACACTCTCCTTTTCACATTCTCATTTATAAACCAGCTGTTACTCACTATAATGTGTTACCATACACTCTATATATTTCTACACTTTTACAGTTAATTAAGACTTCTACATATATTAAACTTCAGTATTCCATCTCAGTCCTCCTCTTAAATCCTTTAAGAATCCACCACCTTACCACCAGGTCTTCTAGATGCCATATTTTCTTCTAGATGCCTCATGGTTCTTGCTCCAGTTCTCCCAGCAATATTTGCTGAATGGGCTGTTCTGCCTGAGCTGGGTGGGTTTGAAAAATCACTTGACCATAGATGTGAGGGTCTGTTTCTAAACAATAATTTGGTTCCATTGAGCTATGTTTCTGTCTTTATGCCAGTACCATTCTCTTTTTACCACTGAAGCTAGGTAATATGATTTAAAGTCTGGAAGTGAGAATTGTCCAACTTTGCTTTTCCTTTATAAGATGTTTCTGCCTATTCAGGATCCCTTACACTTCCAAATAAATTTGATAATCACATTTTCCATTTATTTTTAAAATGCTGGTGAAGTTTTATCAGGATTGCATTGAGTCTGTGTATCAATTTGGGTAGAATTGACATCTTAATGATATTTAGTCTTTCAATCCATGAGCATAGAATGTTCTTCCAATTATGTAGGTCTTTTTTGAGTTAGCAATGCATTGTAGTTTTCTGAATACAAGTACTCTACATCCTTGGTTAAGTTTATTCCTATATATTTGATTCTTTTATATGCTATTGTAATGGAATTTTTTCCCTGACTTCCTCCTCAGATTGCATATTACTAGTGTCTTTTAAAGTCTATTTCATCTGATATAAGTATAGCTGCTTTGCCTTTTTTGTTCTTGTTACTGCATGCATGGAATATCTTTTTCCAGCCTTTAACTTTTAATCTGTTGGTATCCTTGGGTCTAAGCTGAGCCTCTTGCAGACAGCATATAGATGGCTCATATTTTCTTGTCCAGTCTGCCAGTCTGTGTCTTTTGATTGGGGAGTTTAATCCATTAATATTCAATATTATTACTGTAAAGGCAGTTCTTATTTCACCCATTTTGACCTTAGGATTTTATCTGTTATATTTTATTTTCACCACTCTTTTGAGACTTTTGGTTACTTTTACTGATATAGTCTTCATTTATAGAATCTCTTCCAAGCCTCTCTCTCTTGTCTTATCTTTACATACTGTAGCACACCCTTTAGTATTTCCTCCAAAGCTGTTTTTTTTTCCTTACAAAGTCTCTCAGTTTCTGCTTAACTCTGAATATTCTAAACTCACCCTCATTTTTGAAACACAATCTTGCTGGATAGAAGAATCTTGGTTGGAGGTTTTTCTCTTGCAGTATCTTAAATATATCATGCCACTGTCTTCTTGCCTCCATAGTTTCTGATGAGAAATCAGCACTTAATCCTATTGGGTATCCCTTATATGTTATGCTTTGTTTTTCTCTTGTTGCTCTCATAATTCTCTCTTTGTCTTTGGCATTTGACATTCAGGTTAGTATGTGTCACGGAGTTGGTCTATTCAGATTTATTTGGATGGGAGTATGTTGCTCTTCTTGAACATGGATATCTATGTCCTTCAATAAGGTTTGGAATTTTTCTACTCTTGTTTTTTCAAATGTTCTTTCTTCCCCTTTTCCCTTCTCTTTTCCTTCTGGGACAACCATGACACATATGTTTGCATGTATCTTGCTGTTGTTTAGTTCCGTGAGACCTTGTTCAATTTTTCCCATTCTTTTCTTCATCTGTTCTTTTGTATATTCACTTTCAGAGGCCATTTCTTCAAGCCCACCAATCCTTTCTTCTGCCTCCTCAAATCTGCTGTTATATGATTCCAGAGTATTTTAATTTCATTTATTGTGACATTCATTCCAATAAGATCTGCTAAGTGATAACTAGGTAGAACCTATGGTGCAAATGTAAAAAGCCAAAGGCAAAACCCAAGGTCACAGGTAAAATGAAAAGGGCAAAGAATGGGCAGAAAAGCCCCATGAGGAACCAGCCACAGAGGCTGCCTATGATGTCCTGAGCTTCATATACTTCAGGGTTGGTGGGGGTGGGGTAAGGTGCAGGATCTGACGTTTAGTCACTGGGACCAGGGGCTGGTGGAAAGTCTGAAATTTGCCCTAAACTCACTTGTAACAAAGCTAAATTTGTTAAACAAGACACTCTTAAATAATCAGTAGGTCAAAGAAGAAATTGCAAGATAATTCAGGAAATAGCCTGAGATGAATGAAAATGAGAACACAACATATCAAAACCTATGGGACACTGCAAAGGCAGTGCTGAGAGGGAAATTTATATCCCACAATGCTTATCTTAAAAAAGAAGAAAGAGATCAAATTGAGGCTGAAACTGCACACCTGGAGGAACTAGAAAAAGAACAGCAAACTAATCCCAAACCAAGCTGAAGTAAAGAAATAGTAAATATCTGAACAGAAATAAATGAAATTGTGAACAAAAACAATAGAGAGAATCATCAAAGCCAAAATTGTTTCTTTGAGAAGATCAGTAAAATCAACAAATCCTTAGCTAGACTGACAAAGAAAAAAAGAGAGAAGATGCAAAAATTCTGAAATGAGAGGGGGGACATTTCCATTGACCCTGCAGAAATAAGAGTGATACTATGAAGAACTGTGTGACAAAAAAACTAGACATTGTAGATGAGATGGACATATTCCTAAAAACACATGAACCACCCGCATTGACCCTAGAAGAAACAGAAGACCTCAACATACCAATCACAAGTGAAGTGATTGAAACAGTCATCATAAACCCCAAAGATGAAAATCCCAGGTCAAGATTGCTTCACAAGTGAATTCTATCAATCATTCAAAGATGACCTAATACCAATCTTGCTCAAGCTCTTCCAAAAAATTGAACAGTAAAGAATGCTACCAAACTCATTCTATGAAGACAACATCACCCTAATACCAAAACCAGATAAAGACAATACAAAAAAAGAAAATTACAGACCAATATGCTTAATAAATATACATGCAAAAATCCTAAACAAAATACTTCCAAACTGAATTCAAAAGCACATTAAAAGAATTATACACAACAAGCAGGTGGGTTTTATCCCAAGTATGCAAGAGTGGTTCAACACAAGAAAATTGATTAATGAAATAAACCACAAAAATATCAGTTTTAAAAAAGACTTTTCACATATGTGATTGGTGGCCTATTACAACCTGTTGATCCTTGCTATGAAAATGTTTTCCAGAGGCCAGCAGCCTCACCCAGTTTCTGAGAGCTTGTTAGAAATGTCTCACCCCAGAACTTCTGGATCATAATAGGCATTTTAGCAAGGTTCCCCAGGTGATCCACATGCACATTAAAGTTTGTGAAGTACAGTTGTGTATGTTTTTGTCCTAAATATCTCACTTGGATACCTGCCATCAGCTCTCAGAACCATTTAATAATCCAACTCAAGGCTGAGATTCTCCTGTAAAAGGAGCCTGTACCTCCATCAATGGATTAAAGGGATGAGAGAGCATGAAAAAAATAGCACCTTGTTTAAATACTTAATTGGTGCATAAAAAGGTTAATCTGTCCATGTTGCTAATTAATACTCTCTATCTCTAAAAATATTTGTCAAAAATGTCACTCCCAAATCTTGAATATATATTTAAATTAATGATATTTTGCTTCCCAATGATTTAAAATTTGAATAGATATTTTAAATGGGAAGTTATTTTATAGTAAAACAAATCTGAAATATGAAAACTAATAAGTGGAATTACATAGATTATATCTTTAAAAAGTGAAACCCATACTTATCTCTTATTTGAGAGACTAATTGTATAGACATTCAGAATATATAACCAAACAATAAGAATGCATTTTTTGTTTAAACTACTCATTTAAATTAGCTTCTAATTTAAGTGTGAGTGTGAAATCTGTGAGAGCTTATTGGTTTTTAACACCCATACATCATGTTATGAAATAGTTAATGTAAGACTTTTGGTTTGAGAAATCTAGTTTCTTCTTATTTTTATGACCTTGGTTGAAAGCAGAGTTGCTAGTGGGATGAAGGGGGAAATACTATTATATATACTCTGATATAAGGACATTGTGAGATGGTCCCTGGATTGGACAAGACTTTCTTAACAACTATAGTAATAGCCATCATTTAGTGTGTGTTTACTATACTGTTGTCACTTTATGGATGAGGAAATGGAGGCACAAAAGCTCTAAGTCATTCAAGGTCACATGGCTAGTGGGTGGAGGAGCTGAGATTTGAACCTAGGCAGTCAGGTTTCAGTGTGATCCTCAGTGCCTCCTGAAAGCATCATTATGAGTTGTTCCACATAGCGGTACAAGAGACCCTGAGGCAAAGAATGTTTCTTTGATCTTTGGGCAGGCAGTCTGGTGCCCATCCATAAGAGTGAGTTTTCACACACTGAAGTGACAGTATTACAAAGGTTTCTGTTTCTTCATCAGTTTGAGGTATCCCTAGGTGTGCAGCTCCTCAGTGGACAGGCCAGTCTGCTTCTGGTGAAGGAGAGGGCAGACCTTCTCAAAAGTGCCAGGAGTAGAATCAGCATTTCAGTTTGGGAAGGGCCCTTCAGGGAGCTCTTTTTGCTTCAGACCCTTTCCTCAAAAGCCTCCCATGACCTTCTGGCATTGCCTTTGCTGAAGAATTTTTAAAAAATAAAGTCAATTATTGGAGATGATTTTAGGATTCAGATGTTTGTGCTGCTGATCTTGAAACCTCAATCTCATTCTGTCAGCTTCCTCACTGGTAGAATATAGGTGGTAATGACCAAGCATTTTAGGAATTGTAAGGAGTGAAGGGTTAAGGTTTGGTAGTGCTTTCTTAGGTAGCAAACAAATTAAAATATTTCCATATCTGGGTTGGTAATGACATAGCTTTTATTTGTTAGAAACCTAAGCAGTTTTTCAACTTTTCCAGGCAACACACAGTGTCTGAAGAGTTACTGCTGGCTTCAGAAGTGCTGGGGCTGGGTGAGGACATGCATTTGATGGTAGATGAGGCTGGGAGCTTCACAGCATTGGATTCTCAGATCACCATAAAATGGCTTCTTGTAAGCCCCATGTGCCTTTAGGAAGAATGTTACCTTTGGGAGTTGCCTTTCTGATGAGGGACTTGAAATCAAGTAAATCCCAGCAGAAAAGAAAAGTTATAAGCACTCTTCAAGCTTTTATGATTAAAACAGTAAAATTATCATCCAGGACCTTGGAAAAGAGAGTGTTTTACAAATCACCCCCATTATACCCATGACCATGGAGGCAGTGTGTGTGTGGGAGTTGAGGACATGGGCTTTCTATTTCTTATTAACAATGAGACTTTTGGAAAGTTGCTTGTTCACTTCAGTCCTCATCAGTTGTCTCATCACTTGTACATTGGGAATAATAATAATACTGTGTCTTACAGTGCTCATGAGAATTAAATGAGCCTATCTGCACAAATGCTAGCATAGTGTCTCACATATCAAACTACCAAAACCTGTTTAGTGGTAAAAAAAAAATATCTCTAAAATGTTGCAAATTGAGGAACTGAGGCCAGGTAGAAAGGAGACTTTTCACTGTATAACTTTAACTACCTTTTGAATTTTGCATAAAAAGCAGGTACCTTACATCTAAAAATAACTAAAATATTAGCAGGTTATTAGCTCAATCTTAATACAGATTAGCCTTAAAGCTAATATACTGACCATAATCTTTAATTAATCTTTTTATTTGTTGTCCTTTCTTTGTAATTTGGGTGTCCTTGGGGATGGGAGGGAGGAATTAGTTATATAATACCTCTTGAACAAACTTGAAGCTGATACATTCTTTTTCAATAAATTTTCCTGTAAATACCAGGAATTCTGCCAATTCATAGAGGAAGAATCTAGAATATAGGTTACCAAGGGATGAGATATGGGTAGGGAATATGGAGTTAAGGCTTATAATATACAGGGTTTCTATTTGGGAGCTGGAAAAGTTTTGGTAATAGATGGTGGTGATGGTACCATGACAATGTAATAACCTGCATTGTTATATATTTGTATGTAGGTAAAAGGTGGAGGTTTCAGCTTGTGTATATGGCAAAAAAAAAAAACAACATTAAAAAACTGATATTATGCTGGGGTAGCACAATGGCAGGTACTTACATTTTTGTAGAAGCTAATGGTAATATTTCTTGTATTTGAAAGGATTATTCACATTTTATTTAATAGTTAGAATAATTCTGACAGAATGTGTCCTCATATTTTGGTTTGGAAATGAAATAATTTCATTCCCAGGGCCCAGGCTGTGTGTGCAAGAGGTGTATAAAGAAGGGTGAGATGATATTGGATTCATGAGTAGGTGGGACTTCAGCAGGCAGAAGGAAGAAGGATAGCCTGGGAGGGGTGGAGAGTAAGAGGATGGGCACCCCTGGCCTGAAGAATGGCTGCAGCGTTGTGTGTGGTGGCAGGTGCCAATATAACTTTTAAAAGAGTCAGTTCATAAGCTTTGACATATGTACAGTGTCATGCATGTGTCATTGCAGTATCATACAGAACAATTCCAAGGCCATAAAATGCTCTGTAAAACTATACAACTGTACAGAACAAAGTATAAACCATAATGTAAATTATAGACCTTGCTTAGTAGCAATGCTTCAGTATTGGTCCATCTACTGTAAAAAAGGAACCTCACTAATATAAGTGTAAATAATAGTGAAAACTGTGTAAGTAGGGAGGGTTATATGGGAATTCCCAATACTTTTTTGCAGTTTTCTTGAAATACCCTATAATTTTGTTTCACACACTTTTTTTAGGAGGTACAGGTGCTTGAACCTGAGACTTCATACATGCAAAGAAGGTGCTCAACCACTGAGCTACACCAACTCCCTGTAATCCCCTATACTTTCTTTTAAAAAAATCATTTTTATTGATACATATTAATAAAGCATAAGCCCATTCAAAATATACAATCAGTGGTTTTGATAAAATCATATAGTTGTCCATTCATCTCTCCAATAATTCTTAGGGAATCTTTATTATTCAAACAATAACAACAATATTAAAAAACAAAAACCAATCAACCAACCAACAAACAAAACTCATCACCTCTCAATCTCTCTATGCCTCCCCTGCAATTTATAGCTACTATTCTGTTTCATTCTCTCTAATTTACTTGTACTTATATTTTGTAAAAAACAGTCTTATATATGCAATATCATGCATATTTATATTTTACATGAGGTTTCACTATGTTATACAGCCCCAAGTTACTTTTCTTTTTAAAATTTTTTAATGCGGAAAAGTTGTTTTAATACATACATTTTTAAATATATATATACATTTAGGATACATTGATTACATAAATGTTACACAGAAATTTTAGGAGTACCGATATGCCACCCACCCATACCTCCCACAACATCCCACATATATATCCTTCATCAGTGTGGCATAATGCCTGTGTATTTTGGGGCTTTGCCATCAAGCATGGATCACAGTTCAGACTGTAGACCACCCTCTCTCCCATACAGTTCTGCATGATACATGATGATATAAAATGGCCTATATCCTCCATTGCAACATCACCCATGACAAGTCCCAAGTCCCAAAAAAACCCTGTATTACAATAGCCCTTCCCTCTCCCTGCCCCCAAAGTGTCCAGTGACCCTGGCTCCACATAATTTTGTAATTTCTTCCATTGCATGTATCACAAGTCTATAGCAGGACACCAACAAGTATATTCTAGTTCATAGTTCTTCCCCCAATCCCGAGGAGTCTAGGATGGTGATGTCCCCTCCACCACCAAGTGAGGGGGAGCTTATATCCCATGGATATGATGGAGGAGTTGATCTGCCTGCAACTGCAAGCTCTCTCCATTCCCCAGGAGTGATGTTGTCGATCATTGTCTCCCTACTAGGTGTCCTGGGTGAGCCCATTGAGTTGTAGAGTAGGAGTTGCAGGTCCACAGTGTCTCTGGACCCAGTTGGCACATGCATAGCACATAGGCTCTGGTCTCTGGAAGTACACCTAAAACTCTGGCATCAAATATAGATTTGAATAGAGGAGGCCAATGGACCATGAGCAGTGAAGACATATTTCTGTCAGTCTCTGTCACTCTCAGGAGCAAGGGTTCCAAATTAGGGCCCACTGGTAAGGCACCAAACTCTGGGGCTATCTGCCCTGATGTAGGACCTGGATATCACCAAAGCCCTCTGAAGGCCCTCTATTTAGGGTGATATCCATATTGGAAGCCTAAGAGGTCCTACTGGGGTGTGCATAAGTGTTACCTCTGGGTTAACCTCCCGACTCACTTTGAAGTCTCTTAGCCCTATGAACTCATTTGTCTTTACCATTTCCCCCTTTTATTCAGAGTCTTTTTCCAGCATTCTGCCCATTGGCATTTGTTAGTAATCCTTCGTTGCCAGGGAGGCTCATCCCCAGGAGTCATGTCTCACCCTGGGAGGAAGTTAATATATTCATATGCTGAGTTTGGCTTAGAGAGAGGCCACATTTGAGCAACAAGGAGGCTTTCCAGAGGCAACTCTTAGGCACCCCTTAACACTAGGCTATTTCAATTTCAACAGCAAAAACTCATAAGGCTAGTCATCAATAACAAGGGCCCATCAATGGATCATCCTCCTTTGCCAGACACTGCCCCTGCACTCAGGGGGGTGTTGCTACTCTTCTGGAAAATATGGCAGAGCTATCTGAGATGGGAATTAAGTTTTCTCCCATTTCTTGAGTAATTCTTCAACCCTTGAACATGTCCCA
>PVKH010016889.1:0-15591 GCA_004027955.1 Chaetophractus vellerosus | reverse complement strand
CTGCGGCGACGCGCCGAGACTTGGTCACTGCGCAGGCGCGGCTTTCCCCGCTTGTGGGCGGCTTCTGCTTCCATCACGGCCGGTTTTTTCAGTTCGCGGGTGGCTGGCTGTGCTCGATTTGCAGGCGACCTGCCCTGCCCGTGGCGGCTTTTGCCTGTCCGTGGCAGCTTTTTGCCCTGCCCACGGCAGCTCTGGCCCGCCCATGGCGGCTTGCCATTCTCAAGGCGGTCTGCCCGCCCTTAGCAATATTTTGAAGTAGCATCTCTATGAAAAGTGAAGAGGGATGGGGGGTCCTAAAGAGAGAAACAGTGACACAGAATGGCTGTTATTTCATATGTTCCTGACAGAAAGTTCACTGCTTAAAAAAAAAATTAGAACACATGCCAAAGTTTTTTTTTTTTTTAAAGGGCAAAAATAAAATTTAGGAGGCAAAAAGGGTCACATAAAATCTTGCCAAAGGTTTGTGTTTTTACGTAAAGCTGCAGTTGGGACTACACAAAGGAAATCTCTGCACTTTTTATTTCTGGTTCAGAGGATTTACATGCTCCTTCTAATGATCTGGGCCTCCAGCACTGGATAATGTCTCCCAGTGCCCAGCTTAGCTCTCATGCAAAATTGAAGCACTTTGGAGGCAGTTTAGTAGCTGCAGATGAATCTCAATGTGCAGGAAAAGGCATAATGGCTGTTTAGCACTTGCTAGGAGAAGCTGAGGAAATCAGGGGGAAAAATCTATTGAACCTAAGCCATCTGGGAAGCCAACGGAGAGTGGCTGCATTAACGTGTTTACATTCCCATTGTGCAGCCAGGCCAAGCACAAATAAGCGTGTGGGGTTGTACACGTGCCGGCTAAAAGGAAATTATAAAGTGAAGCCCTTTTGGTTGTGTTTGCTATTTTGTTTTTGGCAACTACGTGGGGAAAATTTTCATGAGAAACGTGGCCATGGGACCTTTCAGGTCTCCACGAGACAGGGAAACTGTTAGAGAGCAAGGTGTGGCTATGATGCCGCCAGCAGGAAGAAATCATCACTGAGCAGGAGCGAGGCCTGAGCCGTTCTTTTCCTGTCTCTGGCCCAGAGTACAACACAAGAGATTAGAGGGGGCTTGAGAGGGCTGGTAAAGAACACTAGGGAATGCTTTCCTTGCCTGTTATATTTATAGTTAACTCAGAAATATTGGCCAAAGAAGGGAAAATAGCCAGGTAAATACCTCCACTCAATGCCTACTGCTCCACTCACTGCGTCCATCATGGCTGCCCTCTACACTGTCATGCTAAGTGACGTTTACGTGATAGGTGCGTGGTGACTGTAGTGAGCTGAATGGTGCCCCCCTCCCAAACATGTCCTCATCCTAATCCCTATAACCTGTGACTGTGACCTTATTTGGACAAACGGTCGTGACTCATGTATTATGTTAAGGATCTTGAGATGAGGAGATTATCCTAGATTCTGTGGGTAGGACCCAAACCCAATGGCTAGTGTCCTTATAAGAGAAAGGAGAAGATGGAGATTAGAGTGATGTGGCCACAAGCCCAGGAATGCCGAGGCAGCCTCCAGAAGCTGGAACAGACAAGAAACCATGTCTCCTGTAGAAGCCTGGAAGGAGGATGAGCCTTGCCAGATTTTGCTCTCCTGGCCTCCACAAGTGTGAGAAAATAAATTTCTGTTGTTTTAAGCCACTGGGTTTGTGATAATTTGTTGCAGCAGTCCTAGGAACTAACCTGGTAGCTAAGGGCATTTACTTGGTCTCCATGTTCAAAAGAGTAGACTCAACAATCTGGGAAAGCAAAAACGATGAGAAAAAGCTGTCTGCCATGTGGTGTTTTTCTGGTTTCACAAATGTCCCACAGAATGGGTGTGGGCAGTAACCTTTCAGTCACTGATCCGTCATTTCATACAGAGGGCTCCACTGTCCAGGATCATCAAGGCAGCAACTATAAAAAGAGGCATGTCATTTATCCCCTGCCATTCCAAGACTTCCCTTGTACAGAACATTCCCTTGGGTTTTTCCAGTTAAATTTTCACTGACTCAAGCCCTGGAATTTCCCCCACTTCCCTCAGGAGGCTGCTATCTCTCAGTCAAAGAAGTTTGATAGAGAGGGTAAAGGATATTAAAGAATGCAGGGGCTCTGTACCATGTAACTCGAGACCACAGAACTAGCAAGGGGTTTCATGAATTTATTCTCATAATGAGAGGAAAACTTGAGCATTTAGTAAAGCATAATATTTTTTTCCTTCTCTTTTCCCTCCTCTTTTTTGCTCCCTCCAGACTGTGATCTCCTTAAGTGCAGTCATCAGGTCTCAGCTATTTCTGTTCTTACAGAACCAAGTAAAGAATCTGGGTCATTGCTGGCATTCAACACATGGTGGATTTTTTTGTTGTTGTTTTTTAAACAAAACATCTACATACGCCCTCTATGCCACACTTTCACAACAAATAATGTCTCTTTCATTCTATGGTTCGAAAGACTAGTTGTGTATTAACATTAAAAAGAGGGCTTAAAATAAACAAACAGACAGGTAAAAGAAAAGCTATGCCCCTGTTCCCAATGAAATCATTATCTTTGGAGGCGAGGCCAGAGCGTGTTTTCAAAAATCCCCCTGGGATTGTCAAGGGCAGCCAGCAACGGGGATTATTGCCCTAGGTCCTTGTTGCTCTTGCCTTTGTGTTCTTGGGTATTTTTTTCAAAACAGATTTCTAAAATCAGGTTAAACCCTTAATGAAATTAGGAATGTGTCCAAGACTCCCCTATTGTGAATTGTTTTTCCTTGCTAGATAAAATAGCTCCTACATGCTGTGCTTACTTTTTTTGCCAGGCCCTGATATTTTGCTAATTGTATCGCTCATATTATTCATGCTGCTTTTGTATCTCCAAATAGTGCTTTTCAGAGACTCTGGCAAGAGTAGATATTTCAACAGGCATTCCCGAGAGGGGGTCTGAGCATCCCCAGCTGAGAGCTGACTCAGGCTTAATGGCATGTGGGGAAGACTAAAGGATCCAGAGAAAGTAAAACCTTCTCCCCCCAAGTTTTAGCATGGGCTCATTCATTGACTGAGTTTTTTAAATTAAAAAAGTCTCCATTCTGTCTTTAAAGATGTCAAAAAATGTTGGTATCAAAATTCTGAGCCAATTATTGATAGAGTAATGACTCATAAGGTTTAGTGATGGAGAGACTGAAATAGAATGGATACCAGTTTGTGCCATCACAGAATAAAAAGGACAAGAATCTGGGTCATTACTTGGTGCCAGGTTTATTTATATTTTACACAAAGATATAGACACCAAAAACAATAATTAAATTTGGAGAGAAAAACTATTGTTATTTAGGAAGCTGACCCTCTCTTTGAGGTTAAAATAGTTTCCTAAGCTTCCTTAAACATGTTGTTAATTCATCTCACATTACAATCCAGAACTTTGCTAAATATGCTCTTCCCTATGAAAATAAAGTACAAGAGACTCTCCTTAAACTGCTCACCTATTTTAGTCAAAAGTTATCTTAAAAATACACTACGGCCTGTAAAAATTGTGCTATTCCCATTTTGAAGCAGGCATATTAAAATTCTAAGCCACAGAACATGCATGGTTGCTGGGCTCAGGGAAAAATTGCTATAGCAACACAATCACTGGTTTTCCTCCTGAAATGCCCTGTTTGGGTAGGGAGTAATCTAGATAAAGAATAGTCCTTGAACTCTTGCGTCTTATTATTGCAGCCTTTGTGTGGGCTTGGGGGTTGGTAGAGTTTGATTTTCTCTTTTCTAAATTTGGGTGAATGCACACACACAAACACATTCACACACATATACCACGTATATGTACTTACATATCTACTTATATACATATTCTTGATTAAATTTTATTAATCAGTACTTTCATCATAGCTGTGGGAAGAAAAAGGAGTAATGCATTACAAACAACATTGCTCCAAATGTTAATTGGTAGGGAAGAATTCTTTTGTCTTTATTATATTAAAAAAAATTCTCACAGTATGTAGTTTTAGAAAATTTCTGTTTGCTTCTAATAAACAAAGCTCGATAAAATTTCATTGAAAGCTACAATATTTTCTCGCCTCTACATAGTAATCATGTTTTGGGCCTATCTGTTCAATAAATACATTCTATTAAATATTTCTATACAGTATGCAATTCAAGCATTAAAATTTTTACCCATGGTCTATAATTAAAGTTAAATTACATGCTTTGAAGTCAGGGTGTTTTAGAGTATATAGTGCATGCTTCTATTTGTAATTTAGGAAAAGAATTGAAAACTTATATACACAGTGGGTGAGCCCAAATTGCTCAACTAGCCAAGACCTGTCCTCATACAAGGATGGAAGTGAAAGCAGAAACTAAACAGTTCTGAAACTCTAACCCAGCCATGTTTTTGAAATTGCAGCTGAGATTATATTGGCCAAGTCAACTCAGGCATCTAAAGACTTAAAGTTAATGAAAAAAAAAAGTATAACAATTACTGTGAGCATTAACAAATGAAGAATAAGCAAAAGCATTTAATCAGGACAATTGAAATTCTTTATGACTATTTTACAACTATTGTCTTACGAAATTATCAGACTAACTCAGTGGAAAAGCCTTCATGTACTACATGGGTCCTTACCAATTTTCTATTTTTCTTTGTTCAGCCCTGGGGCCATCCTTATACTGAAAAGAAAAACTGTTAGTTTCTGGTATTGAAATAAGTGCCTCTGAGAAGGAAATCAAATAAATAATTGATTTATGTTCTAGAATCATTCATCTTCATTGGCAGACACATACATTACAGCCATAGACATAAGGCTCCATACTCACAAAGGCAATATCCCACAGACTTAAAAAATTATTAGAGAATGAAATTCAAATAGAGCTTCCAAATTTTATGCATCATTTAATGAAATGTAAGCAAGACTCACCTAACTTCCTTTTGAAAATGTTCCCTCTGTTATTGAGAACTGAGTTTAAACTAATTATTTTACATGAAGAATAAAGATTGGTATGAAATATGTACTTAATGTATAAAATAACTCTTCTTATGGAAGGTTAAGCTATCCTTTTTGCATTCCTTAATTTGCTTATTCATGATATATTCCAAATAAACACTTCATTGGCAGATTACACTAAATTTCAGTTCCTCAAGTTTAGTAGGATGAGGAGTTATAATCCCATAAAACAAACTTCTATTGATCATTTTTCTGTGCTTAGTGCCTTGTATTATAAACTTCGGTAAAGACAAAACTTTAAAAATCTTAGTCCATCTCATGCCATTTCAATGTAATTGAAGAGATAAAGATAATACACACACACACACATCTCTCTCTATATATGCATATATGTACATATGACTACCTTTCACAAATAACATGAGATTGATTTACATGAAATTGCCATTTTTGTATCTCAAAAACAGTTGCATACTGGTGATTTCTTACTATTTAACCTAATACATATATACATTTCACACATATATGAATATAAGGAACTAAAAATGGAAATACAAATAAGATAAATGAGGAAATGCTTATTTATAAGGGGTTTTATAGAAAGATCCATCCACAGCATTTACATATGAGATACTTCTTTAAGAATGAGCAGGATTTTGACAGAGGTGAGATGGATGAAAGTATGATAAAAGATCATTAATTCATTGAGCACCACCAACTAGGTATCTAGCACCAAGTTAAGCATGAAATTAGAGCAGTGAAAAAGACATACATAATCCTGGGCTTCATGGAGCTTATTTTTCAGCTCATAATATTTAGACCGGAAAGGAGAGAGAACTTAGGAAAGAGATGTGATAATTGTCTCTTTCAAGTATTCAGGATTCGTTAAAGGCCAAGAGATGACCAGACTTGCTTTCTAAATTTCCAGATGAAATAACTAAAACCAAAGTCAAAATAATGGAAAACAGTTTGAACTCAATTTAATGAAGAGCTTGCTAACAATTCATTGCGTGTAACTAAATGACTTCCGTAGTTGCTTAACTTAAAGTTTCTAAGATTCTAAGATCCAGAAGTTTATTCAGCATTTAATACAATTTAAACTTCCCTATGAAAATGAATGAATAGCATTTCCTAAACCATGTCCTTGTGTGGCATTAAGGTCCCATGATATTTTGATACAAATTCTGTGAAATAGAGTTCAGTTGCCAAATAATATGAGGTTAAAAGGTTTTTCCACTCCAGGGATTCTCTAGGACTTTTAATTGGTAATATACTTTATGAATGTCCAAAAGGGGAATATAATTATTGTAGTGTTACCCAAATTATTTTACCAGAAACATTTTTCCCCCTTTTCCTTCAAATAACACCATTAAAAACTTACAGGACACTGGTGGTTCGTTGAACACAGTTTAATAGGAAAAACCAAACAGGCCTCTAGAATATAGGGCATCTGATAAGGGAGAAAGTATCCTTAGTATAAGGCTTATAAGTTTAATTAGGGACCAATTATACTGAAACCTTTGAATATAATTCCAAGGAGGGTGTGCTTTATTCCGAGGACAAAAGGAAGCCATTACAGTTTCTTTGGAAGTGGAACAATAACCTTGGACTTGTGCTTTAGGCCCATAACTCTCTTGAGAATGGATTGCTGAGGAGAAAGTCCAAAAGAAGATCTAGATGGCTACTTAAATAATCTAAGGAGTATATATTAAAGGCCTATAACTAGGGAAATAGGAGAGAAAATTAAAAACAGAAGGATGATTTCAGGGAGAATTCTGAGAATGAATTGGCAGTGCTTGACAGTCACTTTGGTTGTTGGAGTAGGGGTTGGAGCTGAGATTTCTATCTGCGGAGAGATGAGGCAGAGGAAATAGGAATACAAGAGACGAAAGAATTTCAATTGTTCCACTCTTGCAATAAATGAGGACATAAGTGGACACAATAGATCTATGAAAGTTTCATTTTGGGAAGAGGCAATTCACTTAAATTTGTGTACAATTATTGTCTCTCTTCAATTTCAATTTTTCTTAGCTCTTTTTTTCTGCTAAGGCCTACTTTTGCTAACTGGTCAAATGTTAAAAAACCTTCAAGTATAAAAGGAATCAAATTCTAAGCACTTCTTTAAATTATTACATTAAAGAATCACAAAGGAAAATCTGATAGAAGGCAAAAAAAAAAGCACACGAAAGCATGAATGATAAATATTTAACTGATATTCTAAACTAGATTTTCTTTTCCCAAGAAAAGGGATAATTGCATTGAATAACTCTTTTTTAGCCCAACTCTTCTGTGTTCAGTAGTTTTGGTGGGATTTGGATACAGGGCCAACAGCAAAGGCTTTGGAATCAGAAAGCCCGGGGTTCACATTCTGACTCTGTCACCTCTTGCTGTGTGATTTGGGGCAAGTTTCCTTATCCTGCGGAGCTTCAGTTTCCTCCCTTACAAAACGTGAGTTCTGGAAATTATCTCATAAAATGGTTGTGAGAATTAAGTGACAGAGTACATGTAAGGCTTTTGGTACAAGACTTGTAACTATTTTTATTTTTATTGTTGTTCCATTGCTTCTATTCTGCTAATGTGAGAATAATTAAAGAGGGAAAGGGAAAATCCCAGGGATTATTACATTTCAAACCAACCCTGGTTTCCTAAACCCCTTGCTTCTTCGCAGAAAAGACATATTTGCTTTCAGATGGTGGATCTTAGGTACCATGGAAACTGGAGTTGAAAAGACCTCAAGCTGCCAAACCAGAGTTTTTCTTTAAAAATATAGCCATATTATTCTGAGGAGTTCAAGGTTTCTATGGAATTTTAGAGGCAAAATAGGTATCTATTACTACATTACCAATTCAATCCAAGAGCTCCTAAATATTGAGAATTTCTAAAACATCTAATATATGTTGCTTTCTACTTTCCTGCTTCTTATACTGCATATATGTAAGAAATGCAAATGCAGTTTATATGATGGAAAGGTGCAGTAATGGCAATGAATGATCTTTAATCAGTACATTTATTTTATGATCAATGGTACAGCTTTGCTCAGGGAGTACAAATAATCATTTGCCTCATCCTTTAGAGCAAGAGAATCTATTTAATGTCTTCATAATTTAAAGTGAAAATTTTGTGAGTTGGAAAAGACCTTTCATACTTTTTTCAGTTTTATGGTTTTGTAGTTTTTCAATGTGAAGACAATATGGTGGGGTTTTTAATGGATGCAGTTGATTTTTCTTGGTTGCAAAGGAATGTATCTGCTGCCATTAAAACATGCTTCCAAATATCATTATTCTAAAGCAAAGGTACCTAAAAAAATAACTTGTTTGCAATGACTACTCTCTGTCCTACTGTCTGAGAACCAATTTAATATTCAAAATGCCTAGACTGGAAGAGGATGTGGCTCAACTATTTGGGCACCCGCCTATCACATGGGAAATCCCAGGTTTGGGTCCCAGTGCCTCCTAAAGAAGACGAGCGGATGCTGCACCCTCCACAATGAGCTAGACGCTGCATCCACAGCAAAGAAACTAGACGCCACAATGAGCTAGACACCGCACTGCTGCAGCGAGCAGATGCCTAAACGATCAGATGCCACAAGCCAGCAGACGCCACAGCCTGCAGGAAGCGGATGTAGCTCAGGCCACTGGGCACTTGCCTCCCATGTGGGAGGTCCCAGATTTGGTTCCAGTGCTTCCTGGAGAAGGCAAGCAAACAACGAGCAGACAGACAAGAGAACCATGGGGGGCGGGGCGGGGGGGGAGGGATAAATAAAAATTAAATAAAGTAAATAAATAAATCTTTCAAAAAATGCCTAGATTACTTCCCTCTTTGGTTATACATTTTAAGACTTAATCTAGTCTGACATTTATTACTATTAAAGCCACTGAGGTACCAACAATACTATAGTCAGCTTGTATTAAGTGGAGAGTTGAGAACCGAAGCTGCAAGTGAATTCAACTGCAGGGAGGAAAAAAAAATCAAGTTCAATTGCAACTCTACTTAAAATGTTCATGATCTCATAGGAAAGTAAAGGGCTTTAGTATGATGAGAGGCCTACAGCTTTCTCTCCCAATAATCCCCATATTGGAGATTTTTGATAGCTAGCAAAAAGATGCAATAACATGGTTTGGAGTAATTTTTTCATGTTTCATAATTTTTATGAAAATAATACATTTACAGTGTTAAAAAATGAAACAATAAAAAGAAGTCTCCCAGCCACCCCAAATTTTAAGCTGTCAAATGCTTCTTGTATACTGCTCCAGAAAATTCTAATGTATATAAAACATATGTGCATTCTCATTCTTCACACAAATGAGAAGATATTACACACAGTGTTCTGTACTTTAGTTTTCACTAAAAATTTTACCTGAGATATTTTCCACAACTTCACATATAGAGCAACCTCATTCTTTTTTTTTTTTTAGATTTTTTAATTAATTAATTTTTTATTTATACATCCCCCTTGCTGCTTGTTCTTGCTGTGTTCATTTTGGCTTTTGCGTTCTTCTGTGTCTGCTTGTCTCTCCCTGCTACGGCACCCCGCTGAGTCAGCTCACTGTGCGTCGGCTTGCCTGCTCGTGGCGACCTGCCTTGCTCACGGCAGCCTGCCTTGCCCTCAGTGGCTTGCCTTCTCGAGGAGGCCCCGGGAACTGAACCCGGGGCCTCCCATGTGGTAAACCAGGGCTCTACCAATTGAGCCACAGCTGGTTTCCCTCATTCTTTTAAAAAGGTCATTCCAGAGGTTACGCTTATGCAAGTGTCAGCAGGATCTCATTGACTGCTACAGTAAACTGTGCCTCAAATTGCGGGGCTCCTGAGGGTTCTAGAGACATCCAGAAACTATAAGCAGGGCAGTCAGCTCAGGAATTCGGCACCCTGTCAGTGGGCCTTACTTTGGAGTTTATGCTCCTCAGTGTGACAGAGTTAGACTCATTTATAGGTTCCCTACACATGGCTCTTCTGCCCCTTTTGTGGAGCCTATAATTGACACTATACTTGATGGGTAAGTGTCCCAGAGACTTAAATCTTTGGTCTGTCTGTGTGCCTGTTGAGCCTGAATTTCAGGGGAGTTGCAGCACCTACTCTTCAGTACAGTGGACTCACCCAGGACATCTAACAAGGAGATGATGATGGGCAATGCCTATTCCAAAGAACAAAGAGAGTCTGAAACTGCAAGCAAGAGAGTTCCATCCATCTGCCCCCATTGGATCGAAGACCCCTCTTCATTAGAAGCAGAGTGGGCATCACCATCCCAAAGTCCTCAAGATTGAGGAATGAACAATGGACTAAAGTAGACTTATTATTCTATTGTAGACTTATGATTCTAGCATATCATTGATGTGGGGCAGTAGCTAGCAGAGGTTCTGAGGGATGAGAGAGTGAAGAATAGGTATAATAAGGGGGCATTTTTGGGATATTGGAGTTGTCTTGCATGACATTGCAGTGACTGATAAAAGCCATTGTATATTTTGTCATAGCCTACAATATTGTGCAGGACAGAATGTAAACTATAATGTAAACCATAGTTCATGGTTTGTAGCAGTGCTTCAATATGTGTTCATCATGACAGAGTTACTGCACTGATGAAGGATGTGGCTGATGTGGGAAAGTGTGGGGAGGGGATGGAGTGGGGCATATGGAAAACTTTTATATTTTTTAATATAACATTTATGTAATCTAAAGGATCTATAAAAATAAAAAAATAATAATTAAAAACAAAGGAATGCAGTATTCCATTATAGGGGTGAACAAGTCCCCAGTACAGTACTGCAAAAGGGTGCAATGGATAACTTTGCATGCAAGTCTCTGCACATTTGGAATTTTATTTTTAGATAATACCCAGATGTGCAATTAATGAGTTAAAGGGAATATGCATTTAAATAGTGATAGGTATTTTAAATTGGCCTTCAAAGACATTGTACTAATTTATACCCTCATCAACAAAATATGGAATATTCCTTATCCCACTCTTTGATCAGTACTGTATACTAACAAATGTTTTGATCTTGACAACATCTGCTTAAATGCTTATTCACCACTTGCATTTATTTTTCTGTAGTTCCATATTCAACTTCTTCTAAAGTTTCCATTGGCTCCTGCTCTTTTTCTTAAATATATTTTAAGGGCTATGTAAAGATTAATTAAATTAGCCTCTTGACTACACATATATACCCACAGATATTAAAACAAGCTTGTCCCTTGTCGTTTTCTTGCTTTGAATAGTCAAATTTAATGTTTTCCTATAAAGCTTACAGATTTTGTGTCTTAATTAAAAGGGCTATGCCCATCACCAAAACCAACCTACTAACCAACAAATTGTCAAATATTGACCTAGTGGTGATGATGATGATGAGCCATAAAGTCAATAATTTATTTTATTCTAAAGAATAAGACAGATTCAAGCTTTATTTTTCCTATTCCAAATATTTAGTTTGCTGTCTCAAACCATAGATTGAATAAACTATCTTTTCCTCACTGGTTAGAAAAACCACCTTTATCACATTTTACAAAGCCTTAGGTATTTGGATATTTCCTGGGCTCTGCTGTAATCCATTGATCTGTCTGTCTTTTATTCTGCTGAGATCAAACTCTTTTGACTTCTTTAGTTTTATAATATATGTGTATATATAGAGAGAAAAGGGGTAGGGTGGGGGGGAGCACGCATGTTATTTTCACAAATTATGTTCATACAATGTGGTTGCTCTTACAGATTCATTTATGAATAGCAAACATTTATCTCATATTCAAGAATAGGGTATACTCCTCTGTTTATTCAAGTCATTGTATTTTTTTGTTTGAGTTTTAAAATTTCCTTTCAAAAATCCTGCAAATTTCTTGTTAACATTATAACTACATATTTTCTTTTACATTACTATTTTAAATGAAATATTTTATTTTACTATAATTTTAATCAGCTATCATCTGTACATAGAAAAGTTAATGAATTATGTAAATCTTTTTATCAACTATTTTTGTGTTCTAAAGATTTTTTTACATTTGAAACTATAAATTTTGCAGATATACAAAGTCATACCATTTGTCAAAAATAATTTTCCACTTTATAGTTTTCATACCTCTTAATTATTTATCTTGTCTCATTGCACTGGCTAGTACAAGAACAACACTAAGGAACACTGGTATCTGTGGGCAACCTTGTCTATTTCCTAACTTTAAAGGATATGTATGTCAACTTTCAGTTGAACACGGGCCTTTCTTATAATGTTTTGGATGAAAATGAAAGACAACAGAAAATTATATTGCTTTCCACTTTAACACTGAATCTTAGGATGTGCAATAATTGGATCTGCCAGTATTTTCTTAGTTTTCATGTATCCCATTCTGAATTTGAATGAAAACATGCTAGATATTTTAGTTTATAATTGTTCTAAAAAGGTAGTTTTAATCGTTGATGTATGCAATATTGATTACTTTTATGTGGAAATATAGAAAATGTAATGTTTTCCAGAAACTGTATTTTTAAAATTTTGTTAGCAATATAAGTTGGGGGCAAAGGTGATCAATGTCAAAGCTGTTTTGTTTTTATTTCTAATATTCCTCTATAAGCATTTTCATTTTAAGCAGACATGGGCCTAAATACATTTGTGACTCTCATTTTAGCTTTTGTGATTTCTTTCTTTTCCTTTTAGTGTTAAAAGCCTATGAGTTTGAACTTTTTACAAATAAATGAGCTGAAACAAATAAAACTCAATTCACTCGAGATTTCAAAGACATCTGGTGTGGTTATTTTCTGAGTAATTAGACCAAGAGGTGGGACAATTCCCTGAAGTGAACTACCATACAGTTGGATACCCAGTTATTTCTGCAGTCATCAGCTTGTATGCAGTGAACATATTGATTCACAAATTGACAAACAATTATGTAGAATTGCCACCTGATTTTCTAAGACCGTGTATGCTATATAAACATATGCCCAACATGATTTTTTAAAAAAGATGCCTGCTCAGTCCTCTCAATAGTCTATTCTGTTTTTTTATGTTCCATCACCTCAATACACTGATTTTTAATTTTTTAAATTAAGTAAGTTGTAGGATTACAGAAAAATCATATATAAAATGCAAGTTCCCATATAGCACCCTACTACTCTTACCTTACACTGGTGTGGGATATTTGTTAACATTGATGAAAGCACATTTTTATAATTGTACTATTAACCATGTAGTCCATCATTTACAATAGGGTTCACTGTTTATGTTGTGAGATTCCACTGACTTTTAAAAAAAATTTATTCTAGTCCCATATAAACAACCTAATAGTTCTCTTTTAACCACACTCACATATACAATTCAGTGCTGTTACTTATGTTTACAATATTGTGCTACCATCACCACCAACCATTACCTAAATTATTTCATCATCCTAAATAGAAATACCACATTTTAAGCCTTAACTCCCTATTCCCTACCCCCACCCCAGCCCCTGGTAAACTATATTCTAGAATCAGACTCTATTGAGTTTGCTTATCCTAATTATTTAATATCAGTGTGGTCATACGATAGTCCCCTTTTGTGTCTGGCATATTTCACTCAACAGGATGTCTTCAAGGTTCATCCATGCTGTCATATGTACCAGAACATCACCCCTTTTAGGGTTGTGTAATATTCCATTGTATATATATGTACCACATTTTGTTATCCATTCATCAGTTGATTCTAGCTTTTGGAAATTGTGAATAATGCTTCTGTGAACACAGGTGTGCAAATATCTGTTCAAGTCTCTATTTTCAATTCTTTTGGGTATGTACCTAGAAGTAGCATTGTTGGGTCATATGGTAATTCTATACTTTCTGAGGAACCACCAAACTGTTTTCCATAGCAGCTGCACCATTTTACATTGCCAACAACAGTGAATGAGTGTTTTTATTTTTCCACATCCTCTCCAACACTTGTAATTTTTTGTTTTTTCAATAGTAGCCATTTCTAGTGGGTGTTAAATGGTATCTCATTGTTTTATTGATTTACATTTCCCTAATGGCTAATGATGTTGATCATCTTTTCATATGCTTTTTGGGCATTTGTATGTCTTCTTTGGAGAAATGTGTATTCAAGTCTTGTGCCCATTTAAAAATATTTTAGGGATTTCTTTATATATTATGGATATGTGATTTTCAAATATTTTCTCCCATTGACTAGGTTGCCTTTTTCCTTTCATGATGAAAATCCTTTGATGCAAAAAAAGATTATAATTTTGATGAAGCCCTATGTATCTATTTTTCCTTTTCTGGCTTGTGCTTTGGAGGTAAAGTAAAAGAAAACATTCTCTAACACAAGATCTTGAAGTTGATTCCCTACATTTTCTCCTAGGAGTTTTATAGTCCTGACTTTTATATTTAGGCCTTTCATCCACTGTGAGTTGATTTTTGCATATGGTGTGAGGTATAGGCTCATCTACATTCCTTTGTATATGGAGATTCAGATTTCCCAGCACTATTTGTTGACAAGATTATTCTTTCCCAGTTGAGTGGTCTTTGCCCCCTTGTCATATATTTTTGAGCTGGCCATAAATATGACAGTTGGTTTCTGTGCTCTCAGTTTGAATCCATTTGTCTATGTCTGTCCTTGTGTCCATGCTATGAAGTTTTTAATTCTGTGGCTTGTAAAAAGCTTTAAGATGAGGAAGTGTGAGTTCTCCAATGTCGTTCTTCTTTATCAAGATGACTGTCTATTCAGGGCCCCTTACACTTCCATATAAAATTGATAATTGGATTTTCCAGTCCAGCAAAGAAACTGTTGGAAGTCTAATTGAGATTACATTGAATCCATAAATTGATAAAATTTACATCTTAACATTTAATCTTCTAATTCATGAACATAGAAGTTTCTGCCATTCATTTAGATCTTTGATTTCCTTTAGTAATGTTTGGTAGTTTTTGTGTACAAGTCCTTTACATCCTTGGTTAGATTTATTCCTTGATATTTGATTATTTCAATTGCTATTGTGAACAGAATTCTTTTCTTGATGTCTTCTTTCCATTGATCATTGCTTATATATAGAAACACTAATTATTTCTGTGTGTTTTTCTTGTACGCCATCACTTTGCTGAATTCATTTATTAGCTACAAAAAACTTTGTTGTGAATATATCAGGATTTTCTGTATATAGGATCATATCATCTGCAAATAGGGACAGTTTTACTTTGTCCTCTCCATTTGGGATACCTTTTATTTCTTTCTTGCCTAATTTCTCTGGCAAGAATGTCAAGAGCAATGTTGAATAACTGTTGTGACAGTGGGCATCCCTAGCTTGTTCCTGATCTTAGAGAGAAAGTGCTTAGCCTTTTACCATTAAGAAAAATGTTATCAGTGGGCTTTTCATCTATGCCCTTTATCATATTGAGGAATTTTCTTTCTATTCCTAGGTTTGCTGGATTTTGTCAAATACCTTTCCTGCATCAATTGAGATGATCACGTAGTGTTTTTTTCCTTTATTCTGTTAAGGTGATTTTCTTATGTTGAACTCCCCTACACTCCTGAAATAAGTCCCACTTGATCATGGTGTGTAATTCTTTTAAAGATTGCATTTATATTCATTATAGATATTCAACTGTAATTTTCTTTACCTGTGGTATCTTTATCTGGCTTTGGTATGAAGGTGCTGTTGGCCTCTGTTTTGGTCAGCCACAGGCGTGCCTTTTGAAATATACCAAAGATTGGTC
>PVKH010016888.1:0-15588 GCA_004027955.1 Chaetophractus vellerosus | reverse complement strand
TGGGGGTTTGGGGGGGGGGGAGGAGCCAAACTTGGTCTGTAGGTTCACTTTACAATAATGAGGCCATATACCTGGCTAAAGCAGAGCACCCACTACCCTCTCCACCCTCCAACAGAGGCCCAGGAGAAAGCCCAGCTTGCAGGGGGTGGGTGGGGAGGGTGGGGTCACCAAGGAGACGCTTGAGCCTCCACCTTTTCTTTGGCCCCAGCTAAAGGCAAACCACGCCCTAACATCGCCAAGCAGCCCCAAACATCTGGGGAAGTCCCCAGGGACTGGTGGTTTAGGCAGGAACAAAAGGTGAGGGGCTCCTTGTTGACAAATTGCTTCCCCACCCCCATCCGCCGCCAGCGCCCAGGTTTTGGGCTCCGGCCCTGACCTCTGTTTTCCTGGGGTTCCCGTAGTTACAGACCCTGGCCTGCAGCTGGGTGAGGGCCTCAGGGAGCCTGCCAAGCGCCCTTCTCTCCTCTGGCGCCCGCCTACCCCCTGGCCACGCCAAGGCAAGCAGCTGCCCCCTTCGCCGCGGCCGGCCGGGAAAAGGTCGGAATCGCCCCGCCCGGGCAGGGGGGCGGGCAGGTGGCCGGGAGCGGGGCCCGGGGCTCCGGGCCGCCTGGGGGGGGGGTGGAATGCCTCCGGAGGCCGAGCCCCCGGAGCGGCTGGCTCGCCCTGCCCCCGACTGAACTCCGGCGGGGATGGCCCAGGCCAGGCCCCGGGGCACGCGGGAGGGAGGGGAGCGGTTTTGCTGCTTCAACCCGATCTAGGAAACTACCCAGGCCTCCAACACTGGGGGATCGCCGGAATTTGAGGGTGGGGGTTCGGGGAGACGCGCAGACCCTGGGCGAGACTGCCACGGAGGGGCAGAGCGAGAGGGGGAGAGGGGAAAGCAAACATAAAGGCGGGGGCTCGGACCCAAAGACAGAAAACGGAGGCAGAAGGGAGGAACAGAAAGGACAGACCCGCGGCGAGAAAGGGACGGAGAGGGAGATGGAGAGGGGCGGGGAGGCAGAGGCAGACCCGGAGACAGAGCCCGAGAGCGCCAAACAGGAGGCAGAAACTTACACGGGCAGAGAGGCTCGGGGCGCTGCGCCGCGAGGCCGGGCCAGAGGCCGGGGAAGGCGCGAGCCCCGCGGCCGAGCCTCTTCCCGGGGCGCTCCCCGGCCGCGCTCGCCCCGCCCGGCGTTCGCTCCGGCAACGCATCTCCCTCCCGCTTTCTCTCTCGGTCACGGAAACTCCTACCGAGAAATGGAAACCCGAGGCGAGTCTGGGGACGAACTCAGGGCGCAGCGGTGGCCCCTGGCCTCCCCGTGCCGCGCCCACGTCCTCCGCTCCCGGCGCCCGGGCCCCCGCCCGGCCCCCTGGGCTCCCGGGATCCGCGGCAGCGCCTGGGTTCCGTGTCCCCGGCCGCCGACGGGCCGCGGGGCGAAGCTCGGGGCCGGCGGCGCGGCGCTGCCCCCGCGGCCGAAGTCTCTGGAAGCCGGGCGCCCGCGTGCCGGCCCGGGCGGGACTTACCGCGCGCGGGGCGGCGGCGGCGGGGAGCGCGGCGCGCCTGCCGGGTCCTGCGGAGCTGTCTGCGGGCCGCGGGGATAGCGCGGCCGGGCGCCCCCGGGAGGCTTGGGGAGGCGGCCGGCAGGACTGGCGGGGCCCCGCGAGGCTGCGCTGGGCTGCGCTGCGCGCCGTCTGCGGCCCCGGGCGGGCACGCGGTGCGGGGGAGCGGCAAGCCGAGCGGCTCCGACGTCAGGGGTGTCTCCTCTCCAAATAGGGAGCGAGGGCGGGGGCAGCGGAGGGGAGGGACGCGCAAAAGAAAGAGCGGGCGGGTGCGCAGGAGGGGGCGCCTCGGCCGCCCGGGGCCTCGGCCCAGCGCGCCCTCCCGCGGGAAGCGCCCCCCCTCGCCCGGTGCCCGGGCGCCCAGGCGCCCAGGTCCTTCTCCCCGCCCGCGGGCGAGCCCCGCGCCGGGCTTCCGAGGGAGCCGAAGGTGCGGCGGAGCTGCCGCGGTGTCCGGGCCGGCGCCCTAGGGGCTGGACTGCGTGCGGGGCATCCCGGCTCGCTCTGAAGCGCCCACCGCCCTGGTTTCCCAGCGCTTTGACTTCTCTCCACCTGACTTTTCCCGAGGCGACGCCGTCAGGCCGTGCCAGGCCTCGGGGTGGCAAAATGGAGGTTCTCCTTTTGGGGGACTACCACACATTGCAGTCCTGCTCCGAGAGTCTGGATCTCCAATCCACGGAGACCCGGGACCGGCAGCCCGTCCTCACTCCTCAGACCTTGTCACCGAAGAGCCGGGTCGTGGTGCGTCCATCCTATCCGCTCCCGGGCATGCGACCCAGCTCAGGTCCGTGCCCTAGGGTCAACCTCAGCCCAGTCTCCCTTAGCTCCAGGCACTGCCTTAAATATTCCGAGGAGGAAGCATGAGCACCCGGCCCGGCGTCCAGCCTCGGGGGTGCCCATTAATCAGCCCGCTCTTGGGTGGGCTGCAGTGGTGCCCACTGTTCTGTGTGCCCAGTGGAAAGAGAAGATTGCTCCTGGACAGTGGCAGCCCAGGGACCTCACGTGGAATACGATTGTAGGACTTTGGGGATTTTTTTAATATCCTAATTATCCGTGTCCACATCTTTTACTCGCCCTTGCTGGAAGCTCTGAGATGGCACAGCCCTGCTCATCTGGGTTGCTGAACACCCTGGGTGGCCTAGGAGCCTGCTGGTAACTCTGTGATGCACTCCCGAGTGCCCACTCTCCAAACCCAGCACCCGCCTCCATGCCTCCTAGCTCTCACTTGTGCTGTTCCCTCTGCGTGGGGTGCCCTGCCCCTCCCTTCCTCTCCTGGCAAACACATCTTCCGAACACCCTCAGGGGCACAAACTTCTCCCTCCTCCAGGCCTGATCATGGAGCACTTGGTGCATCCCCCTGTGGATGCTAATTTCCTTCTGGGATAGTGTGTCCATTCCTCCATTAGCCTATAGGTTGCTGGAGGGCAGGATCATGTTTATTTCAGTGTCCCCCATGCTTATGTGGCCCCAGACAGGGTGACAAGGTATTTGGTTGAACAAAATAATTATGATAATTATTATCCCCACAGATGTAGCACAGATCAGTCTTTCCATAGCGATGATTATAATAACAATCAAAATAGCCTATGCATATTGAGCTCCTTACTGTGTGCCTGGTCTCTCCATCTTCACATTTCTATTAGAGAATTGTTCTGCCCACTATAATTACAAACAAACAAACAAAAAAAACAAGGCCTAGAGAGGTTAAGTAACTCCTGAAAGTACAGAGTAAGCGGTGATGCCAGTGAACATCGATGGTATGAAAGGGACAAATGGATGACAGTGGCGCTGTCTCAGGCGCTGCTGCAGAGCTCATAGTAGGTACTCAGAATATACTTACCTGCCTCCATCATTCTCACTGTGGTCCCTGCACAGAGTGGGGAATGGGTCATATCTACATTTTCTAAGAACCCACTCCCACATTGCAAGAAGCCAATTGTGTAGCCCAATGAGCTGCTGGCCAGATAGCACCCAGAGCCAGGGGGAGAAGCCAGGAGTGCCCCCTCCCCACCAGTGCCTTTCACTATGCCACTGTTACTCTCTGCAACACAGGGAGATTCCAGAACAATCCCAACTGCAAACCAAGGACTCAGGGTTTGGGGTTGAGTCACACCTGTCTGGTGAAGACTGATAACCACAGGAGGGCTACAACTTAGGGAGGGGATCTGGAAGGTAACTTGTTAAAAATATTGACAGCTACCATTGTGTACCCAGCGGTTTGCTAAGCACCAGTCTGCTATCTGCTTTATCTCATCTCATTCTTACCACAATCCTAACATTAGCCCCATCTCACAGGTGAGAAAACTCAAAAAGAGAGACTTCGAAAAGTTTAGTAACCTGCCCGAGACCACACTGCCAAAAGCTAAGATATGAACCCATCAACTCCAAAGCCTTTGCTGACCATGCCTTCCCGGCTGCCTCCGAGCTCCTCCCCATCAGGCCAAAGTGGGCATGCTGCACCCACGGGACACAGGGTGGTGGGGCCCCCAGCAGGAAAGGCAGAACCTGTCACGTCAGAGTCTCCAAGTTCCTGGAGGTGCACCTGGTTGGCAGCTGCCCTGACAGGCCTGGCTGGCACAGGGCAGGGGCCTGAGGCCTGAGGCCACATCCCGCTGGCCCCGGGCCAGCCTCTTGGGGCCGAAGTAATGTGGGGCCTGGAGCTGGGGCTGAGGGCTGAGAGCCCCTCTCCCCAGCTCATTAGCAAACATCTGGGCTCAGGAAAATGACCGACCTGGAATGTGGCTGTGGGGAGCTGCTCCCTCCCTGGGTCCCGGGAATGTGAGCTCCCGCAGGGCACCGGCTCGAGCCAGCTGTTTCCTCTAATCCAGTCAACTGGGCCTCAACGGGGGTCCAAACCTCTGAGCTCTCACTGGAGAGCGAAAACAAGCAAAAGGTCTTCCTGCTCTGTCTAGGCAACTGAATGAGAGGGTTGATGCCGGGCTGGCCACGGAGAACCACAGTCCCTTCCTCCTCTGAGAGAGAAAGACCAAGGGAATCACAGGTTTGAATCTGGGAGGGGCCATTAGGACTCGGGATGGAAGGTTCTGGAGTTTCCCTGCTGGAGTTTCAATACTTGCTCCATCGCCTACCGGCTATGGGACTCTGAGCAAAGCATTTCACTTCTGAGCCTCAGTTTCCTTATCCGTTAAATGCATTTAGCAATGGTATGTATTCCATAGATTTGTGGTCAGGACCCATTTATTTATGAAACAAATATTTATCGAGTGCCTCCTGTGTGCGGGACAGACACAGAAGTGTTAGGGAGACAACATTGGCTAGACCAACGAGATCCAGCCCTGTTGAAGATTATGCTCTCCACGGGGAGACAAAGCATGTACGAGTCATCAGATGAATGGATTTCGCATCATCAAAGTGTTAGGAAGGAACTAAGCCAGAGTGGTGATGTGATGGGGAGAGGCTAATTTATGGGAAGCCTCAGAAGACATCTCAAAGAGGTAATGTTTAAGGTGAGATTATGATGAGAAGGAGCCAGGATTCAAGGAGATAAATGGATGCAAAGTGCTCGGCACAGTTCCTGGAAAATAGCACGGGCTCCATAAAATGAAAGCTATTTTAGGGAGGTTTGTATATAGCTTAGAGAAAGCTCTGGAGTCAGATGCCCTGGATCAAATCCAGGCTTTAACCCAAAGCTTCCTCACCTTACTCAAGTAACGCACTTCCTGAGCCTCGGTTTTCTCTTCTGTCAAAGAGGAATTTTAATAGTACTCACCTGCAGTATTGCTGTGAGGATTCCCCAAGAGATGTACATGGAGTACAGAGCCTGGCGCATGCTCGACTCTCAGGGTGCAGTAGCTACTGTGTCGTGGTTTCCCACAGAGGTGAAGGAGTTGCCCAGGTTCACCCAGCCAGTCAGTAGCAGATCTAGGGCCAGAACCGATATTCTGACTTTAAGCCTATCCCCTGCACTATGACCTCTTGCCTCTTCCTCCTGTAGGGCTGGTGGACTCAGGAAGGCTCTGGGTTCCATCTTGGGTCCTGGCTAGGAAAAGCAGAAGGTGGTGATGTCCCCCAGAGGGCTGGAGAGGATGATGGAAGTATGGCCTTTGGCCTGGGCAGAAAACAGAAATGCTGCCCCAAGAAGAGAAGAAGAGGGGCCGTTGGCCCCATGGAAAACTTTAAAATGCCCTTGGTGGGTAGGGGGGGAAGACCAGGAATCAAATATGAGGATCAAATGCCAAGAATGGGAGAGAGGAGGGGAAAGAAGAGGGTCAGAGAGAACTAAATTCCAGGAATTCTGGAGTGGAAACTTATCCCAAAGTTTGTCTGACTCCAACCAATCACCCTTTTTCCCTCCAGAGAGGCAATACAGCTTGATGGTTACGGCTGTCTCCTCATAGGTAAAAATGAACGTACTGCTGGTACCCTCCTCAAATCTACAGAGTAGTGCTTGACACCAGGAAGGCCAATTAGCTAGTATCATTACTGTTTTTTACTGTTATTTTACTTTGTTACACTGGCCAAGTTACCAGAAATGTGGCCTAATTGCCAGGGAGGGGGTACCACAGGCTAAAAAGGAGTAAGCCTACCCCCAACCACTCCTCCCCACTTGTTTCTTGCCCTCCCTCCCTTATGGAACTGAACTCTTCCTGCTGTCTTCAGCGGGGGCTGCCTCACACACTCTCCCATAACAGCCACTGGCCTCTAAGCGATGGCACCAGAGCTGGGCTCCCAGGAAAGGGCCACTTGCCCGTCATTCCTCCAGGAAGCCAATTGTCAGCCCGGTTGCCATGGTGTCAGGCAGTATTCGGCTCTCTTATTCATTCAGGCTAGCAAGTAGGTAAATCAATCCTTTTACAGTGTCACCTCTCTTTTCTTCTTACATTGTTTCTTCCATCTCTCAGCTCCGGGGCCCACACATATTCACAGTGAGTGGGAGAATTTTTCTCCCTCCTCAGAGTTTGTCCTTCTGTGCACATTTAATATCCACAGGACAGCTTTTTTTTTTTTTCAGTGTTGGGGGAACATAGGAATTGGATAAAACGGCCTGAAAGAGGATCACCTGGGGATCCGCCCAGCCCCTCTGAGAGAGAACTGACCTCCAGCGTCACGCACTGATTGATACACACACTGTACCCCCGCAGCCATGTTGGTTCTCCAGGAAACTGCCCTCCTGGCCAGGTGTCCCCTCTGGGCCAAACCACTGTTGAGCTGAGACACACAGAGACTGAGCAGGGAAATGAATCACATTAGGGAGGAATTCTAGACAACTCTGGCTGTTGAAGAGGTGATGAGGCTTGATCCTGCCTTGTGCGTCCTTGATGTTCACCTTTGCCTTGGATTCTATCAGCTACTCCAGGATCCTACAATAAGTTCCTGTTTCCTTAGGCTGATTTGAAGGAGTCTCACCTAAACAATCAACATATTTTTTAACACCTACCAAGTGTCTATCACAGTGCAAGGTACTAGAGATAGAAGACATAAAGACCTGCTCTCCAAGGGAAGAGGGCAGACACACAAATAATGAGAAATAGTGGAGCAAAGGAAAAGCTCATTGCCAAGGAAATTGTTCAGTCATAAGGGCCTCACGGGTTCAGAGAAGGGAGAGATTCCAGGGGCTGAGGTAGCTAGGAAAGGTTTGCTGGAGGAGGCAGGGTTTGAGCAGGGGCTTGAGATATGAGCAGAACTTCCACAAGTAGAGAAAGCAGTCCATGGCAATTAAGCAAAGGCTCAGAAAGAGGGATTGGCATGTGACAAGCAGGTGGCCCTACTTCACTCTTCTCCATAACAGACCTCACACTTGTCCTATGTGGCAGGGACAAGGATTATTACTGTCATCTCAAATGAGGGCCAGAGATCAAATGACTCTCTCAGGATTACACAGTGGCCCAGGGAAGATGCTCTGACGAGAACAGAGGATGCTCTATGGCAAGAATTTTGAGAAACCTTTCTTCCAATTGCAAGTCACTGACCCATAGTAAAAATCAGTAAGGGCACACTTAAAAACAAGTTAGTGGGGGCGGATGTGGCTCAAATGGTTGGGTGTCTGTCTCCCATATGGAGGAACCTGGGTTCAATCCCCAAGGACCTCCCAGTAAAATAAAGAAAAACACAGAAGGCGCGCGGGCTGCCAGGCCCCACGTGTGGGTGCGCTGTCAAGCCCTGCGAGCGGGTGAGCCCCCAGGCTCTGCGCCTGGGTGCGGGCATGCCAGGCCCTGCAGAACCATGCAGCAAAATGATGACATAAGAGGAGAGTGACACAAAGGGAGAGCCAAGACAAGATGCACCGAAAAACCAGGAACTAAGGTGGTACAGGTGGTAGAATGCCTCTCTCCCACATTGGAGGTTCCCAGGATCGAACCCCGGTGAAGACAGTAAGAGAAGGATGAAAAGAGAGGGCAGGAAACAGACACAGAGAATTGCCCAGTGAATGGACACAAAAACAGCAAAAATGGGAAAGTGGCTGTGGCTCAATTAGTTGGGCTCCCGTTTACCATATGGGAGGCCCCGGGTTTGATTCCCGGGGCCTCCTGGTGAAGGCAAGCCAGCCCATGCGGCACAGCGAGCTGATAGCCCATGAGGCGCGGTGAGCTGGCACAGCAACGAAAGGAGACAAGCAGACACAGAAAAACTCAAAGCAAATGGACACAGCGAGCACAAGCAGCAAGGGGGGGAGTAAAGAAATAAATAAAAATAAATCTTTAAAAAAAAACAACAGCAAAAATGGGGGGAGGGGGGTAAAATGGATAAAACTAAAATAAATCTTTAAAAAAACAAAAACAAGTTAGTTAATTAGGAGGATTAAAAAATATTTTTAAAAAACACCATTAAACTCAACCACCTATCTGAAGAAGAGTAAGTATAAAACTAGTCTGTAAATATTATGATAGTAAAAATGTACCCTAGGTCTTGATCACATCCAGAGCAAGAAAGGTAGAAGGCAAGTAATGACAGGAACTGGAAGACAGATGCAGACAGAGACAAAGAGAACACACACACTGACTCGCTCTCACAGTGCCTTTCCACTCACATACACACTCACGGGAGTTGGGGAGACCAAGTTTACAAACAGGGCTCTTTAAAAATTAAATCCCTTAGGACCAGGCTTCTGGAGAAGGGAATCATAAGGCTAGACTAAACCTTAAGATTTGGATTTAAGAGATCAGTATGAACTCAAGATCACACATACAAACACAAATACACACACACACAAATACACACATATGCCTAAAGCAATAACATACCAATAGCAATAGGCATACCTTAAGACGTTTCTTTCTAATTACTACTCTCCACTAAAAGGAGGCAGCACTTCTTGGAGAACTGGCTGATTCCAGGGCTGGGGTAGAGCAAATACAAGACGAGCCTGGAACATCTTGTGCTCAAAGAATATGGTAGCTATATCAAAAGGCTACTGGGGCCAGCTTCAAAGAGCAAATTTGACAAATTTGACCCATATGAGCATGAATGACAGTAATGGATTATAATCAATTGAATAATATGAGATTCCATGAGTCCATGCTAATATAAAAAAATGAATAAATAAATAAATGGGGGAGAAGGAAAAGTGCTTCCTCATAGAATGCCAAATATTAAGGAGTGATGAATTTAGAAAATACTCCATGGATGCTAAAACTAATTTATGAAACTTTGATAAGGAACAGTATATTCATGGAGTCTCAAAAGTTATCTTCCCACAATTTACTTATTAATTACAAAGAGGAAAAGTAAATTTACAGTGGAGACACCAGGAAAACACCACCTTAGCCAAGTGACTAAAGTTAATATTACTAATATTGGGACAGATGGGCAGAGGTCATGTGCCTCTTGATACAATGCACTGAAAAGGATACATCGCCTCTGAGGTGTTCCTACCAAAACGCAAAAGCTGAATCTAATCACAAGGAAACATTAGACAAGGTCAAAGTGAGCACCGTTTTATAAAATAACTGCTTGTACTCTTCAAATATGTTAAGGTCAAGAAAAAGATAGGCTGATGAACTATTCTGGATTAAAGGAGACTAAAGAGTCCTGACAACCAGATCCAGTACATGATCCTGGATCAAATCCTGGATTGGATCTTGGATAGGGAAAGAGCTATAAAATATAATATTTTGACAATTTACAAAATTTGAATATATACTGTGGATTACATAATACTACTGTATTAATGTTCATTTATTGAGTTTGATAACTACTGTGGTTATAGAAGGGAATGTCTTTATTCTTAGAAAATATGCACTGAATTATTTAGGAGTAAATAGGCATCATGTCTCCAATTTATTCTCAAATGGTTCAAAAATACTATGCACATGCCACCAAACTGTATACTTAAAAATGCCTAAAACGGCAAATTTTATGTTACCACAAGAAAAAAAGAGAAATTCCAACAAAACCAAGTTACAAATATTTTCACCCCTTAAAACTAAACTACAAAAGGTAGTAAATATTGCCAGTACACACTGTAAAAAGCATTCTTACTTTTTATCTAAATATGTAGATATTTAAAAATACTCTTCAATTGAAGGTGTGTCACTTGCTCTAGATCATGGGTCAGCAAACTTCTTCTGTAAAGGGCCAGATGGTAAATATTTTAGGCTTTCAGAGCCACATGGACCGTCACAGCCCCTCAACCCAGCCATCATAGTACAGAAGGAAGCATAGGCAATATGTAAGTGGATAGGTGTGACTGTGCTTCATAAAACGTTACTTACAAAAATAGGCAGCCACTAGAGTTTTCGCTGACCCCTGTTCTAGATAAGAGGGGCATTACCATCTTGTGGCCATGGTGCATTTTTTCAATCATTGCAATATGTGACTATTCTTGACATTTAATCTACAGGCTAATAAAATTAAACAGAAGGTCAAATCTGGGCTGAGTTTTCCCTATTCTCTCTTTAAAGGGATTCAAGAAATATCAAAATTAAATTTTTCATGAAAGACCCAGTTGCTGCAAACATCCCAGCTCGATTCCCTAGGACAGATCTGGTCTGCAGAAGGATGAATGAAAACAACTGATAGGGCAGGGGAAGAAACTCAGGCATAGATGTTGCAGGACCAAATGTCAGAGAAGCAGTACAGGATTTGGAGGTAGCTCCAGGTCTGTCCTGTGAGGACCTTAGGCAAATCGTTTAATTAGAGGCTCAATTTCCTTATCAAAAAGTAGGAATAAAAATCAACCTCAGGGGGCTACTGTGATGATTAAAACAGATAAAACATATGAAATATGTTTAAATAAATGCCCAAAGCACCAAAAATGCTTGTCTCCTCATTTATTTTTGAGTTAAAGACAATTTGCTTAAGCTTGTTTTTCCCTGGAAACTTGTAAGCCATTTTTAATATTTCAAAAAGCCTAGCGAGGGGTGCATTTTGTTGTTTGTAAATTACAAGGCAAACAAACCTAACTGAAAAGTGTATAGTTTTTAAGATGCATAAGTCAATAAAAGGTCATGATGCTTTTGTAAGGATTTAGCAAAAACTCAGGTAACACAGACCTGAAGCTCTACCTAGTAAAATGTTTCCAATTAGTAAACATAAGAATTATTTTTTAACAAATGCAGCTAATTTCAAATTGGAGTAGCTTGTTCTTACCAATTTAAACTCACTGAAACTAGTGCTGATCAATTTCAACTATTACCAGTATACCAAATCAGGTTCAAAGGGGATCAAATGACTTTGAAATGACACTCCCCAGTTTAAACAGCTTCTGACCAGCAGAGAGAGTAGTTAAGAGCCTGGGCTCTGGAATCAGATTCAAATGCCATCTCTATCACCTCTTAGTTGTTTGCCCTTGGGCCAGTTAACTTATCCTTTCAAAATGTTTCCTCATCTATAAAATGAGGATAATAGTACTCTCATAGAATTGTTGTAAACATTAGGCATCATTAAATCTTAGATTAAAATTGAGCCTTAGAACAGTAACTGGCACACAGTGCATGCCCAGTAAAAGTTAACTATCACTATATATTTGTTTGAAGTGACCAAAGAAATTTCTGCCTGGCCCAAAGAGGTGAGACCAGGAATGTGACTTGATTGACAGTTGATGAGCTCCTTTTTCAAGCCCATTTCTTCCCCATTAAAGACCCATCTTCTGCCCTCACCTCCTCTAAGAATTCTTGACACCCCTCTCCCCCACTTACAACTGATTATCCTGAACAGGAATGCTCAGTAATAGTTGTTTCCAATGGGGGTGGTAGCTCTTTGAGGGTTTCTCAGGTTCCCATTCTATTTCTTCAGGGTCCTCTTTGCCCTTCCTCTCCTAAGCCTAGCACTAAGACCCCATGCTCAGTAAATTACTGATTTTTTTTTTTTAAGGTAGGCTGGGATTTCAGAAGGAGAGTAGCCACACAGTGGCTCTACTCATATATTTCAATGGGGTATAGTGAAAATATATAACATTAATACATATTTGTTTATAGAGATGTGCAGTGTTTCCCAATAACTTTTAGGTGAGCTCACTCTTTTCCTTGGATCTTGCTGATTCCGACCCGCTGAGGCAACTCCTTGAGCCTAGAGATTTGCCCCCTCTCTGTTCTGATACAGTCCCCTGACGACAGGCCACTAACACTGTGCCCTCTATTTTGATTCACTCAGCAACAGCCTCTTTTTAAACACTCATGCTAACACACGTATTTGACCCTAACAGCCAGTAAGGTGGGGATTATAACGAATGAGGAGCCTGAGGACTCAAGAGGTTACAGAACCCCCCACGGTAATATGGCAAATGGTGGTGCAGGAACTTGAACCCAAGTCTTTACTCCAAATCCTCTCTCTTCTACGTCACAGCCCTGCTCCTCCCCTGCTCCCCCGCCCCCACGTCCTCTTCCTTCAAGGCCCTTCACCCCTGTTAACAGGGGTCGCTGGCTCATACACTTGTTCTACAAGGAAGTTGCTCAGTGGACATGGAACTTCTGCCCTGCTCCTGCCCGGGTCTGTGCTTACTCCATCACCACTTTCTGGTGTCCGAGGGGAAGTGGTGATTGCTGCACACTTAAAGAAAGGAGTGGTGATGGCTTCCAGATGAGCTTACTATTCTGAATTTAATTTCTTTTGGTACGTACAGTTTCTACTTTCTCCCTTCCACCCCCTTGGCACTTAAGTAATTAGAAAGCATGCAACAGGAAACCATTTGTGTCTCAGTACCATTTAGGATGAAGGCTGTTCCAACACCATGGAGCACATCCTTGTGGAAATACTTTGCAGAGTTTATTTGGACAGGTTCAAAAATAGCCCTTCAACAATACAATCAGATTGAACCACGACGAGTAAAATGCAATTATGGCTTGGTTACATAAAAATATGTAAACAGTGAAGCTTGGGAAAACTAAAAGCAAAACTACACGGCTATATTCTTCATTACCAATCTCTACATTTCCTAAAAGCAGGATTTCAAGATGGCATCCTTGGATCTTTTGAAATGGATGAGCGGGTATGACACTCGCTAAAGGAGACAACTCGACAGAATGTGTTCTGAGGCCATTTCTCAGAACAAAGGCATACTTCTGCATAAGGCCAATGCAGTCTGATAAAGGCTCCCTCAGTGGGTACTTGGAATGCCAAAGTCATTCACCTAAATGAGTGCAAAATACATATTGTTCTGGGCCAAATTATACAATGTCGAGCTCAGACTATGTATTTATATATGTTGGCAAAGCAAGCCACTTTTGGGGCGCCACAGCTTTATCTCAGCATCCTGTGCCCAGCTGGGTTCCCATCCCTCTCTCCCCAAACCCATGAATTTCCTTATATTTGGTTCCAGAAGGGCAGACAAGAAGCAAAGTCAAAGTCTCACAACCCTACAAGGGAACAGGGCCCCGGAGGACTTGAATTTCTAATGAAATTTAAAGCACAACAGAATGTGTGCCTTTGCCAACAAGCTGGAACCTTCCAAAGGTTGATTTGAGATGGGGGAAGGGTGCGGGGACAAGATCAAGCATTGTGCTTTGGGCCAATCTCTGCTAAGGGTTACAAGGCAGGAATACAAAGTACTTGGGAGTTAAAGCAAATAGCCAATGCTTTCTTTGGCTGGCCTCTGTCCAGAACTCTTCCCTCACAGAGCTAACCAGTTTCTCAAAACACGTAAGTGGTGCTTCCAAGGTCTCAGGGCAAAGGGATCCATCCAAATAAATGCCTAAAACCCAACGACTAATGAGACAGAGAAGCTGGATTCCAAAGTCCCTCTCCACTCCATATTTTTCTGAGACATCTAGAAAATTAGTGGGCACACTGTATTTTCTGTTTTTGTCTTTTTTGGAAGGGGACCTGTTATTCTTCCCTCTGCCTGAATAAAGATGGGGAAAGGGGAAAAATTTGGGGTAAATATTAACTTTTAAAGCAAAAATGGAGAAGACAAATTGTAAGAGACAAAATAGGCCGCAAGATTATTTTTCTTTCTAAATATATTGTGTAATATGTTGTATGATTTCATTTATATAAAATGTAATTATAAATCAATTTAGAAAGATGAAATTAGATTAGTGGTTATGTAGGGCCAAAGAAGGAATGCTATGGGATGTGGAGATTTTTTGGTGTAATGAAATGTTTCTAGGGTTTTTTGTGGTGATGAATGCACAACATTGTGATTGTACTAGAAGCCAATGATCGTACACTTTGGATGGATTGTGTGATGTGTGAATGTATCTCAACAAAACTGCTTAATAAATAATTGTGCAGGAATGGCCAGACATGGCAACTGTGTGCAGCACAGAGAGATTGAGAGGTGAAGAATTTCCTTGTTTTTTATTATTGTTGAAATAATGAAAACATTCTAGTGGTAACTGAATGCACAACTATGTGATTGTACCAAGTGCCACTGAGTGCACACTTTGGATGACTTGTGTGCTTTATTAATATGTACCAATAAAATTGCTTTGTTTAAAAAATACCATTTAAAATAGCTCCAAAATTTTAAATATTTAGCTATAAATCTAAGAAAACACGTACAGGATCTATATGCTGTACATATTGGATTAAATAAAATATATTAAAATTAAAAAAAAAAAAAAAAAAAAAGCTGACAGGATTGTCTTTCTATCAGACTCTGACGCTCCTTGAAGGCAAGGGCTGTATCTTTCCATCCATTTATTTCTGCTGCCTAGAAAAGTGCCCAACTCATGGTAGATTCAGTAAACATTTGTAGAATGAAGGGGCAAGTTGAATCAAGCTCTGCTCATCTTAATTTTCTTACAAAGAGAAAGAAATAAGGTATGATAGGTTGGTCTGGGTTTCTGTACCTTTTCAGAAAAAAATTGCAGAATACTAAGAATTACAAACTATTTTCGTGGCCAGCCTCCCTGATTCAAGTGAAACCACAAGTATAAGCTAACAAAGGGGCATTCGATGTGGTCCTTTTGTCCTCAAACCTCAGCTGCTGGGTGAAGATAAAATCAACCCCAAATGTGGCCTGCTGGCCAGGGACATCTGCCATGAGCATCCCCCACCATTCAGTCAGTGCTGAAGCCTGGGCTGTGTCAAGCTCCATGAAAGTCGAAGGACATGACATCGATGAGGTGACCCGTCCACACAGTCATATGACTGACTTCAGTGCAACGGGCTCATGGGGGAAAACAGCATGGATTTTAAAGAGCTGCTGCAGCACGGAGAGGCTCCTCAAGACATTCATCTTCATCAGACCTTTCAGCAGTAACCTGCGACCTCCGATTCATGAGGTGGAAGCAGTTCTGAAAACTACACATTAGGGGATAAGAGGGGAGAAATGCCCAAGGGCTGTGGTTTCTGGAGAGCTCTCAGAGAGGTGGAGACTAGGTGGCACACTGGCTGGCAATTCAAACATAGTTGTCCTCATCCTCAGAGACCAAAGGCAAAGAAATGCAGGCAATGCACTGGGGTTCCTATTTTTGTTTAATTTATTTCTTTTAAGACCACCTCCTTGCAATTTCCAGAGAGAAAATACAAAACAAGAAACAGACGTGGTTTCAGATACATAAACAGTGTGCTGGAGTAGAAAGCATTACTGATAACATTGTTACAGAAGAACGTCAGCTTACTCCAGGGCACTGCAATATTCCTGAGGAATAAACATGATTTCTCCTTTCCTCCCACGGGGATGTTCTCGGGCGTAAATCACTGCTC